>PVJO010015906.1:0-25000 GCA_004026905.1 Hystrix cristata | reverse complement strand
TATCACATTTTTTCCTCTGGTGCAAGAAACTGAATGTGTAAATAAGGATTAAACTGTAATATATGGGAAAAGGGAAGAAATTTTAAAATGGGAATGGGAACGAGAGAGGGAGGAGGGGAAAAGGAAGGGAGGGACAAGAAAAAAGAGAATAGGAGAAAAAAGAGGAACAAGTCTTTTGTAAATAAGGAGATGAAGATGGGTTGAAGGGAGAGGAGAGGAATGGGAAAAAAGAAGCGGCAAGATATATCATGTACAGGTACAAATTCCCTATGAATAATGTTATCATTATGTATATCTAAAATGTACCACTAAGATAAAATTTAATAAGGTAAAATTTCACACAAATGAAAATGGAAAAACTGCTAATATCTGACTTGTATCCCCTATTTTTCCATTCGCAATCATATATGTAGGCAACCTTTGACTCCAGTGGGTGGGGGCGATCTAACATTCAGATCTAGTAAGAACAGGAAGAACAGAATGGGGATGGTGGTGAAATGTTTCTCACCACAGTGGATTTTTTTTTTTTTTTTTGAGATAGGGTCTCACTATGTAATGCAGGTTGGCCAGGCTGGCCTCAGACTCGCAGTGATTCTACTGACTTAACTTCCCCAATGCTGGGATTACAGGTATGCACCACCACATCCTGCCATAGTGGGTTCTTAAGCACATTCTCCATTTTTTCCAGTGCTAGCCAGATTTCTTTTGGCATACTTGTTACACATTTGATATCCTTAGCACACAGATTGGTGTCTTCAGCTAGGTAGGCCTCACCTGTTTCCTACAAGGCTCCAATAACTGCTCTACATAGTGAGAGCAAATCCGTTTTGAAATTCTAGGCAATTTCTTACACCAGACATTGGACACTAGACAGGGAGATTGTGAATTAGAAGTTCAGTGGTGCTCCAATGACACAGAGTGATTCAGAGTAACACAGCATGACCCAGAGTGCCTGGCGCCAGGTCTGTAACAACGGGGTTTCTTCACCTCTCCAGTAGAGGGTGCACTCTTGAAGGTGGCTTTTGTAGCCAGTTGTTTCCTGGATGCTTTTTCCAGGGGTTGGTTTTCAGGTAGTTGGCTTGATTCAAGCATGGAAACCCCTTACTTACCCTCTTCTTTTTTGGCTAGACCTCTATGAGCTAGAGACAGTGCTGGCCTTAGACACTGAGGGGTCACAATGGTGGCCAGAAATACAATTTCACCATCCTCTTTTTCAACACTTCCTTAGCCACACAAAGTGTTCCAGCCTCATCTGGTAATTTCACTGTCCCAGCCCTAGAATCAATGATTTCTCAAAGGATTTCTGACTCCTTTTGGTTTACAATGTTTAGGACCCAAAATCTGGATATTGTGTGGTTTCACTGCAATGTGGTATTATTCCATTTTTCCTTATTTGTGACTTCTGACAGTGAGAAACTCAGCTCTCATTAGCATGTATGTGAGGATATATACTTTTTCAAATGTATTCATATGTATACATGTGCACCTGCATGTTTCAGAATTACTAGCCCATGTCCTGAGAAACAAGATTTGCTTAGATGATTACATTGTATATGTATAGTTCTTTTTGTCTTTAGCTTTTCTCTTTAGATTTATAGTCAAAATATAGTCTTGTAAAAGTATCTATGGTTCTAATTTACCTCCCTAAGCCCTTTGCTCTTAGTTACGTTATTCATTTCTGTGTTTATTGTGTGTATCTGAGATGCAAAAGTAACACACACATAATATACATGCACACACACACATCGGTTTTATTTTCCTTAAATTTTTGCATATGTGAAATAGTTCTAGGTGTTAGGCTTATATTAAATAATTTACTAAAATGTGTGTCTCTCCCTTATCACTTTATATCACAGGCCCATTTCCTCTTCTTTCCACTATTTCACCAACCACCCCTACTATAGCTAACTAAACTTTTAATTATCTGGTTGACCCTTTCTGAATTCTTTTGCGCAAATGGGTGATACATGTTTACACTCTTAGATCTCCTTTCTTAGTACATCATATTTACAAATTTGTACTTAGTATTTCTCTTTCATTTACCCGTTTATCCTGGAAATTACTCCAATTCAGCTCATTGAGATCTGCCTCAGTTTTTTCACATCAACATAATAACCCATGGTGTGTATGCAACACAACTTCCTCAGCTACTTTCCTATAGTTTTTTCATGTTTTTAAGATTCATTCATGTTGTTGCATATATCAGCACTTCATTCCCTTTTATTTTTATTAGCATTCCATTGGATGGAAATACAAAACCTTGCATATCCATTTGTATTTTCATATGTATCTGCCTTGTTTCCATTTTTTGGCTATTATGAATAATGCTTCTATAAGCATTCTTATACATGGTAGGTAGCCCATAGGTAGATAGGCTTTTTTGCAAATGGGAAGGGGACCAAGAGATGGAAAGAGGACATAAGGGGGGGATGGAAAGAAAAAATGAATTAAGATGTACTATGTCAATGTACAAACTCTATGAAGGAATGTACTGCAAACATGTACTAATTAAAAACAAAGCAACTATGACAGATTTTGCTATTCGGAATAGTTCTGTTGCTGGGACTACCTAACCATGTGGATTAGAAGTGTTTTGAAGTGGTTGTGGGACAACTTTGGACAGGTTTTGAGACCCGGCTAGAGAAGCCCTAGAATTGCCTAAGCCACGCTTGATGGATGATATTGATTAGAGGTCAGAATGCTAATAAAAATGCAGACAATAAAAACCAGGCCTAGGAGGTTTCGGATGGAAACAGGGCCTCCACCATCAGTTGGACTTGAGACCATGTAGATTATGGCAGAAAACTTGCCTACATTTTGCTCAAGACTTTGCAGGAGACTGGGATTAAGGGTGCTGGACAAATTAATTTGGTGAAGGAAAGTTCAAGGCAGTCCAACATTCAGACTGTGTCATGACTACTAATTGCCATATTTACAGAGAAATACACTGAAAAACAAGATCAAAACCCCATTTTAAAAGTTTTCTGTTTCTCCAAAAAGAAAGGGCCAGAAAAATTAGAGCAGAGGACAGTGGGGTTGCTAAAAAGATTAGCATTAAAAAGAAACCAAGTACTTTGTGTCAGAAAAACGGAAAGAATGCTTCAAGGGGATAGAGGATTTGGCAAGTCCCCACCCTTCACAGTCTCAAGAGTCCAAAAGTGAAAAACTGCTTTGAGAGGAGAGCCCCAGGGGTACCCACTCAAAAAGGGCCAGCAAGGCAATCTGTTTTTCTGCACGTGGTTCACAGTGTTCGGCCACCCAGGCACTCAGAGAACTACACAGCCACGATTGAAGTAGGCCTGGCTGCTGCTCCTACTGGTGGCAGATTTAGGCACAATACATTAGGTGCTAGTATTATGATCATACAGAATGTAAGAGTTATGAGGTCGAGGTTGGGGGTTTAGCTCAGTGGTAGACCACTTGCCTAGCAAGCTCAAGGACCTGAGTTTGATTCCCAGCACCCCCGGCACCCTCAGTCAAAAAAACCTTACAAGGTCAAGGTGGCTCTCACTCACATTTTAGAAGCAAACCTGGGAGGGTAGCGCATGAAGCTGTGAGAGTGAAGCCATGACTGCAGTGGAGAACCCAGAAAGTTGGAATGCGAGGAATCCGAAGCACTGGTTGAGAAAAACTGCAGGCAGTGACCTAAGCCACTCTGAGAGAGACCATGGAAGCAACCACCCGCAAAGCCTCAGGAACAGGGCCACCCAAGTCATTTGGAGTTCACATCTTTGCCTCCAGTGCTGGACATGGATCTGCAGGATTTAAGGTTTGCTCTGATGGTTTCCTTTGATCCCTATGGTTTCTAACCCCAATTCCTCCCTTTTGGAATGGGAATGTTCACCCTGTGCCATTGTATGATGGAAGTGTTTAACTTTCTTTTTGATTTTTACAAGGGCTCACAGATATGAGTTTGCCTTAAGTCTCAAAGGATACTTTGGACTTTTTAGCAATGCTGGAAATGTTAAGATCTTGGCAACACTTAGAGACTGATTGAATGCATTTTGTGTAACGACATGCACATGAGTCTTGGAGGCCAAGAACAAAATGTTATGCTTTAGATCCAGGATGTTCCTAAGAGGCTCATATGCTCACAGGAGGGGCTTGTGGAAGGTGAGGCCAGGCCAGAGGTGGTAGATTGGGGGGAGGGAGGGTTGTCACCTGTAAAGTTTAACAATCTTCAATGGAAAAATGAGAAATCTCAAACTCTGCTTTAAACAACCACTTCAAAAGACAGATTAACAATGTCTAAGTTACGCATTTACAAACCACCTGGTCCAGCAATTTCACAGCAAGGTATTTTCCCCAGAGAAGTGACAGACTACATCCATCCAAACATTAGTAAAGGAATGATGATAGCAGCTTTATATCTCACAGTCAAAACTGGAAACAACACAAATAGCCATCAGCAAATGGACCATGAAAAATTGGTGGTTCATCCCCACAATAGCATATGATTATTCAAACCACTGATAAGCAACAGCACACATGAAAACCATCATGGTTATACTGACTGAATAAACTCTACCATACCAAAAAAAAAAAAACCCTCCATGCTGACTGATTACAGCTCCCTCATATCTAGACAAAACAAACTATTAACCTGGTTTACTATTAAAACAAAATACATGGGCTTCTTGGGATAGGAGGACAGGAAATGACTAAAGTGACCACAAAGAAAGTTTAAATGTGATGTATGTATATATGGGTTCATCATCACCACCGAGGTGACAGTTTCTAGGATCTACAAAACTATCACCCTGCAGTCACCACATGCTGTCCCACCTCTCTCTGTATTACAATACTGAATACTACACTCTGCTATGAAGTTCAGTAGTTAAACATGAATAATCACTTAAATGCATCAAAAAGCTACATCCTACTATGAATCCCCCACTACCACCCCAGAGGTTACAATTTGAAGCCAACATTTCTATCCCATAAGTAAAATTATTCTGGAAATTTCTGGAACACTTCAGTACTCCCTATTTAAATGAAAATGATGATACAAACAAGCCAGAAAAGAGAAGCATCCCAAAATTTCACAGCTCTCTAAGCATAAATGCCCAGCATTGCATCTTCAGAGAAAATGGTTCCTTCATACGGAAAAGACCCCTCGGCACTGTGCCTGCCACATTTAAAGTGTCAATGCACATATGTTGCCTCAAAAGTTAAATGTCTAGAATCAGAGAAAGCTTTTCTACTTTTTCTTTTGCTGTTTCCAAATAGCACACTGAATTAGGCATGGTGGCGTCTAACTATAATTCCAGCATTCTGGACTGCTGAGGTGAGAAGATCGAGGTGGAGCCCACTTTGGTCAATTTAGTGATTTAGTGAGACCATTATTGGGTGTCTGAAAACAAAAAGTCTGAGGACATAGTGTGGATGAAGACACAGTGGTGAAAGCCCAGTGTTGCAAAAGTAAATAACAGATAGATAGATGGTTAGATAAATAGGTAGATAGATAAAAAGATACATAGAAAGATAGATAAAAATAATCAACATAAGGAATAGCCATCAATTTAGTTCACCATGAAGACAAAAGCGGGCTATAGGGCCTTCTTATCAGAGGAAGGGCTCAAATTCTGGACCTTAAGACATGTCCTCACTTCCTTGGAAACAGGTCCAAACCAAACTTGGAACCTTAACAAAGGTTCCAAACAGGCATCCCAATAGAGTGACAGATACCTCCGGAGCTCACTTTCCCTGAATCAGTGAACAGGAAACATGCTGAGCTGCTTCCTGACTTCATGAAGCTGCAGCCTCAGAACCCCAAGCAGGGACAGCATCTCTGAAAGACTCAAAGATGGTTCACTCCACCCAGATGCCTCAGGCCATATTGCAGGAGCCACAGAATCATCATAGACAACCCAGGCCAGGTCTCCTCGGGCATAATCACCAGGTTCCCAGAGTCACCAAGGAGACTGGGGCAAGGCTCCCCAGACTCAGCCCCAAGAACCAGAAAGATCCCAGAGCCCAAAGAAGGTATCTCCAGTCAAGGGCACTAGGTAGCCTGAGGCAGTAAAGAGCCAAGGGGAGCTCTCCCTAGACCCAGCCACCAAGTGTGGAAAGACCCTAAGGAACCAAGGGAAGATCTTCAAAGGCCTTGCTACTAAGTGCCCAGAGCCAACAAAGAGCCCTAGACAGGTCTCCTTAGTCCTGACTGCCAGTCACACAGAAAACTCAAGGAACCCATGAGAAGTCTCCCTAGGCCCGATTACCAAGTGCAAAAAGACACCAAGGAAACCAAGGCAGGTCTCAGCAGGCCCCTAAGTACCCAGAGACACCAACCAGCTCTGGGAAGGTCTCCCCTGACCCAACAACCAGGAGCCCAAAGCTTGCAAGAAGCCCAGGGTATGATGCCAAACGTCCAGGCAACAGGCACCCAAAGTCAGCAAGGAGCCCTGGGGAAGTCTTCCCCATGAGGCACCCACAAAAGCCTAGGAGCCCAGGGGAGGACTTCCCAGGCCTGGCCATGAGGGACTCACAAAGACATAGGAGCCCAGGGGAGGTCTTCCCAGAAGAGATCTTCCCAGGCCAGGCCCTGAGACATCCACCATCACCTAGGAACCCTTGCAAAGACATCCCTGAGGAGGTCTTCCAAGATCTACCCGTGAGGAACCCACAAAGACTTCCCACAAAGGAGCCCAAGGGAGGTCTTCTCAGAGCAGGTCTACCCAGTGCAGGCTACCAGGCCAATAAAAATAGAAAGAAGACCAGGGGAGGTCATTCCTGGGCTGGCAATAAGGTGTCTAGAGACAGGTGAAGTCTTCACAGGCCTGTCCAGAAGGCACCAAGAGACACCAGGAAGCCCAAAGCACATCCACCCTGGCCTTGCCACCACTGTGAGTTCCCTGCACAGCTCCAGCCCTTCTTCCTGGGTGTGGGGGACTTGGGACCATGAGGAAGAGTCCTCCTGAACAGCAGAAGTTACTGGGATGTTGTGAGCCTGTTGGCCTCACATTTATGCCAGGAGAGGGCTGGCAGGTGAGAAGGTCCAGTGCCTAGTGTTAATCCATGGCCCCCAGAGTTATTTCCTCTCCTACCAGAGTATATGTGTCAGAAGTGTGTGGGCTTGGATACAAAATGTCATCTGGGGCATAAATATCCCAAACAATGGGCTGGCAGGGCCTCATTATGCTAATTGAGTTTGCCTTGTTTCTGAAGGTTAAGTGCCATCTGCAGGGAGCCCAGTTCTGTAACAAATCCCCTACTGCCAGCCTCAGCCTACAAAGGACAGCCACCTCTGAGTTTTTCAGTGATGTTGCTGCCCCTCTCACCACACATCCTTTATCTCAACAAATAATCTTCCAGACAGTCCGATGGAAGACAGTCAGCTGGTAAATTTTCCAGTTTTGCATATGCTGCCTACTCAATTTGCCCAGTGTGCTGAATCTTTTAATTTCTTCTTTTTCACAAGCCCGGAGAACTGGGGGAAAGGGAGGTGTCTCGAGATGTATACATAAATCAAAATGTCCCCATCTAAAATTTCAATTCTATTCCCTTCCAAACAAGGTATTGACCTTGGTATAACAAAGACACTGGAGTTGAGCATTCAACCTTATCTAAAATTAATGCAATCCTAATGTAATCCCAGGACCTGATTCTCAGCATTTTTGCAATCCTTTTTCAAAACCTCTGATTCTTATACTTTCCCTTAAATAGGTCATTAATCACCATCAGCATTTTCTTGTCAGTAGCTCCTAGGAATAACTCTTTGTTATGATTTGTGCCCCTCCCAAACTCATGCAGAATTTTAATCCCCAAAGTAATGTAATTAACAGTATTAAGAAGGTGGAAATTTTATCAATAGTGTTGTTATGTCTTGTATCTAAATGTCCCCCCAAAGCCTCATGCAGTCACAGGGAGAGAATTTTGAAGGTGGCTGCATTAGATTGTGTTAACATGGATCAAAAGTGTGATACAAGGCTTAAGGGTGTGGATAACGGAAGCCCTAGCATGGGTGTGAGCGCACCAATCAATAGGTTTACAAACTGGATAGAATACAGAGAGAGAGAGAAGGCAGACTGCTGCTGCTGCTGCTTAATCTTGCTGCCTTCTGCTTGCCACACATGAACTATTTCTCCTTTACCATGACCCTTGGCCATGCCACCCCGCTTTGGAGCCAGCCAACCACAGACTGAAACCTCTACACACTGTGAACTCAAACAAGGTTTTCCTCATTTAACTTTGGGTGTCAGGTATTCTGTCTCAGCAATGAGAAAAGTAACCAAAACAGGTATTTAGAGGTGGGAGCCTTGAAAGGTGACTGGATTACTTAATGAGAGGAGCCCAAGACTGATTCCTGATGGCTTTATAAAGAGAGGGAGAGAAACCACAGACACAGAGTGTTCCTATCATGATGCGATGGAGACAATGGGTACCATCACTGGATCCTGTGCCATGCTGTCCCAACTTCTAGCCTCTAAAACTGTGAGTTAAAAAAGCCTCTTTTCTTTATAAAGTAACCCATCACTAGTATTTTATTATAGTAACCAAAATTGAACTAATATGCTATCTAATTCCATAGTAATTGGAATTACTACTTCCCTCCAACTCATAAAGACCTGTGCCTCTGTGATGGCACACATCTGTAATCCCAGCACTCTGGGAAGCTGAGGCAAGCCCAGCCCGGGCAATTTAGTGACTTAGTCTCAAAATAAAAATAATTTTTAATAGGGCTAAGAATGTAACTCACTGTGAAGGCCCTGAGTTCGATCTCTAGGGGGTAAAAAAACTCTGAGATATAGCACCATTCCCTGCATTCCTTTCCATCACTATCCCACTGTTTGACACCAGTGACATTTTTAATATGTGCTATCACTATTCCACCACAGGTGGACTTCCAGTCACAGGTGATAGGGTCCTTGCTGCCAGCAATCTGGCAGATAATCCAGCTCAAATTTCCAGTTTAGAGTTTGTTTTCCTAGGATCACTGGTGATACCAACTGTTGTAGGGCAGATTTCCTAGAAGCAGTGTGAGATGGAAAATTATATATAAGGGAATTATTGGGTAGTATTCTCTAGAGGAAAAAAGCCTGTTCAGGAGTAACATAAGGAGAATTAGGCAAAATAATAAATTGAAATGTGTGATTGTAACAGAGACCTCATTTGGTCCCTTTGGGAACTGTTTAGCCAAGATGGCCCATTCAAGAGGCTGCAAACTGAGGCAGGAGAATCAGTTATTTGAACTTCTGTCTTTGGGGGAACAAAATGCAACTTGTGAGAGGCATCTTTCTTTATTTAGAAGGTATTTAGCTGTGAGCAATCTGCAGCCGTATGCCTTGGCAGCTAGAAAAATGGATATCTCAGCTCTCACAGGTGAACCCGACAGTACACCACAATGTACACTGGAGGGTGTGTTAAATTTCCAGCCTCGGTTGCTTATTTATGTGCCACTTCTTGCAATTACATCAGTTATTGTTTGGTATATTTTGAGACTTTATTGTTAGGAACATATTATTTATGATGTCTACATCTCTGTGAATTTTCCCCTTTACAGGTATGCTACCTTTGTATTTATTCCCTTTTGATACTAAACTTATTTGTCAGATATTAGGATTATTACTTGTATCAATCGGGGCTCAATTAGAATAGAACAAGTAGGATATACAAGAAATTTACTGCATGGAAGTGGCTTACTCAGTTGAGGGGGCTGACAAGGCCAGTTTGAAGTCCATAGGGCAGCCTGTCAGGAAGGGCAAGCTGGAAGATACTGTTCACATATGGAGTTTCTTCATCAAGGAAGCCTCCTTCCACTTTTAGGAACTTTTAACTGATTGAACCAGGCCCATTCAAATTATCTAGGATCATTTCCCATGCTTAGAAGCAAATTATGAACTTTAATTACATTTACAAAACACATGTCTGTATACAGCAACACCTAGATTATTTGCTTGAATAGTAGAGGACTATAACCTAGTGAAGTAGACACATCAAAAGACCACTACACTCCCCAATTTTGTTTTTGTTAAATTTACACTTCTGTGGTAATATTAAGACGTTTTGACACTCTACTCCATGGAGCCAGCATCCATTTGATTCTGTGCGGCCTCGTGAGTGCTTGGCCCAAGAGTATGACAAATTGGTGCCAAATGACTTCCAAGCTATATCATAATTGACCATAGTAGTATAGTTAGAATCCATGGATCTAAGGGAGTCACTCCCTATTTAATTTTAAACAGTATTTTACAGTTATTTTTGTTTTCATTGTACTAAGAGAGGTAAAAAATAAAATAACAAAGGCTCAGGAGATCTCTGATGCTCTTGGCAAGAGCACCTGTGTGTTGGATCTCCATAAATATAATTAGGATCAGAGTGAATTCCGGTACAAACATGCATGTTGAGAGCCCTGAAGATAACTCAGAACCTTGTCAATTACACCTACAGATTCAGTGGGAAGCAGCTAAAGTAGAAGTGCCCGGCCGTTAAATTGCAAAAGCCTGATTTAACCGTGCCTTTTTGTTGCTGTTGCTACTTTCATGTTCTTGGACCTGTGCACAGTGTTTTTCTGTCACTCGGGCACCTCTTTATGTCTGTGTCTTATATTATGGTGGCACAAACTTGAACTGAACACAACTTCCCATGATCTTCAATAAATGTAGCTGCTCACAACTTACTACTGGGTGTACACTTGGCAATTTTTTCCTAGTCATACACAAGAGCCTGCACTATTATTGGCCCATTCTACTGCAACAATAAGGCTTCTTCTTTTTTCACTGAAACACACTCTTGAGCCCCCGAATTTCCATGTAATAATTCCAACTACCCTGTATCTTTTATGTCAGAGACATCACATTTATACACTCTGATCAAATTCAAGCTGAGCTCATCTTTAATTATCTCATCCCAAGCACTAGACATGTGGGTGAAAAAGTCATCTTGGAAGTAGATCTTCCCAGCATCAAATCTTTTCAATTCAGTGCACAGATACAATCGGGCAAAGAAGAGCCACTCTCTTCCAAATTCTACAGATTCTACACACTACAGTGTATAGATACAACTGGGCCAAGAAAAGCCACCTCCTTCCACTCTCTTTCCAAATTTGTTACCATGGAATCCAAGAGCATAATGAAATGGTTGTTCTTTAAACCCACTAAAGGGAGCAGGCTTTTGAAGTAGGCTTTTTGGTGGTGTTGTTGTCTTTGTTTTGTTTTGTTTTCTGAGACAAGGTATCGCTAAGTACTCGAAGTTGACCTCGAACTCACTGTGTAACCGAGGCTGGCCTCAAACTCACAGGTATTCTCCTGGGATTACAGGCATGCACCGCCACCCCCGGGTGGAGGAGTTTTTTGTTTTTTGTTTTTTAACGAAGCAGCAGATAACAGGAATATTTGGAATGCATTTTTCAATTCTTTTGTTGTTTTGTGACTCATAAATAACATGTGGGAGTACGCATACGTGTGTTTGTGTGTGTGTGTATGTTTCCAGTCTGAGAGTCTCAGAGTCAAATTCCTGAGGAGAAACTCAGAACCTTTAAGTGTTTATGCACAGTAACTCCTAAGGCAGCATTTTAAGTTTTTCTCCCTTTAAACCCACATCTTACCTGCCCATCCTTCTAAAAACTCTAGCATGCAGTTTTCTCTGTATAATTGATACGGGCCCTCGATCTCAAAGCTCTCCTCAAGCAACTTGTTCCTCCCCGACCTCCAAGTCGTCTATCAGACCTATCTTTGCCCTAGGAAATTTTAAATTTCCTTTCAAACCCTTCAGGCTACCAAGCAAGTCACAGTGATGGGTGGAGGCGGTTGCCATGGAGACAGGTCCAGGGCCAGGGGCTGTGGAGGGGTAGACCTGAGCTCGGGTTCTGATTGGTTCTGCAGGCACGCAGCGTTCTCCTGGCGCACATGCGCAGTGGGGCGAGGCGAGGTCGCAGCAAAGCCTAGGTGCTTGGTTCCGAGCCGGGCTTCTCAGGACCCGACTGGGATTTGCGGCTCCTGTCCGAGTCGCGTTGTGATTTCAGGGGAAAGGAAGTGGCGGCGCCGGAGGCTCCTCTGCAGCGGAGGACTGAGTCCGCCACGCAGGCGCCAGTGACGCCGCCGCCATTGTTGCCCGTGGCCTCTTGGGCCGTTCAGACTGCGCGGCGGCCGGGTCCCAACGACAGGTAATGACGTCCCCGGCGCGAGTGTCCGCTCGGTCAAGCCCGGAGTCCGAGCGCGTGCCCAGGCGGGGGCCAGCACTTGCTTTCTGCAGGGGTTGCAAAGACGGGGTGCAGGCGGCTGTGGGGGACGCAGACCCAGCGTTGCGCGTCGTGGGGTCCCCGACCACCCCGGTGCCCTCGGCCCCTCTAGCTAAAGAGAAGGAAGAGGGAACAGCCGGGAAGGGCAGGCGACGCCAGGCCAAGCCAGGCCGGCGCCTCTCCGAAGGGCCCTATAAACACTTGGCTTTGGGGGCACGACTGTTAGCTGAGCGGGACTGAGGGCTGGCGCTGGGGACAGGTGGGTGTGGGTCATACTCCTCCAGGTCTGGCTACTTCTGAGGTTTACTTCCGGAATCCAGGTTTATCTCTGAGGAACTGTCTCCTGTGGGAAGCGTTGAAATAGCTTCCAGGCACACTCTTGGACTGCTTTCCAGTCCAACCGGCTTGTCTTCTAGCCTGATGATAGTGAAAAACTAGAATAGGCCCGCAGTAACATATAAAGTGGATGAGAGATTTGCCCTCCCCCTCCCCCACAGTTCCTTTGGGAACCTTGAGCATTTTATTAAGAAATTCTCCTCCCAGTTTATTCCCACTAACAGTAAGTTTACTCTTGCTGAGAACCAGTTCAATCATCCCAGCTTCTGTGACATCAGTGACTACAATACTGAAACATTTTTTGCTGTGAAAATGTTTAATTTTTGTTTCAGCAAGTTATAAGTTAATTGTTTTGCTGATGGTTTTTTTATTCTACCACCAGCTTTATATGGTAGCCCCACCTACACACACACACACACACACACACACACACTACCCCCAAGAAGATTGCAGTTCTCTCACAAGTATAAGGATTACAGGGATGGAAGTCTAAGATAAAACCTACGTGTGTCTTTGCACACTAGGGAGTCTGTTTCTCTCAGTGTGCGTGTGTGTGTGTGCATGTGTGTATAGTAGAATACACCAGGGTTGCTTGACCTTGTGGCCCATTCTTGTGTTTCAGGGTGTCTTATTCATCCCCACAAATTCTGGGCTCAGAATTTGTAACTAAGGCTGCTAACTCTACCTTGATTCTGTTCTGCCTCCAGCTGCAGCAGCTCTTGATAGAATGTTTTCGTGGCTGTAGAATGATACTTCAAGCAGTTGGCTCATTACTGGAGAAATAAAGGATATTGCCAGATTGACTATCCTGTCTGTAGCAATGTTAGCCTCAAGAAGGAGAATGAACAGTTCTTCATGCTCCCAGATCCTTCTAATGTGGAAGCCAAACAAGGCCCAAAGTGGGCCCTACAATTTTGAAAAGCAAACTCTTACTTCGAGACTCTTGCGTGATACTGAGACCTGTCGACAGAATTTTAGGAATTTTCCGTACCCAGACATGGCTGGTCCTCGAAAGGCATTAAGTAAACTCCGAGAGCTCTGCCTTAAGTGGCTGAGACCTGAGATTCATTCAAAGGAACAAATCCTGGAGCTGCTGGTGCTAGAGCAATTCCTAACCATCCTTCCTGGAGAGGTTAGGACATGGGTAAAGTCCCAGTATCCAGAGACCACTGAGGAAGTGGTGACTCTGGTGGAAGATTTGACTAAGATTCTAGAAGAAGAAGGTGAGAATTATAAACCGAAGAGGGGAGGAATCTCTGGGTGGTTAGAGCAGACAACTAGCACTTTTGAGAGCAGCTCCTTCAGAGAAATGAGAATGAAAGTCAATGAGTGACTGAGAACGAGGCCTTAATACAAGCTCCATCCTACACAGTGTCCCCCTTCCAGATTACTTGGGGCCAAACACGCACGAAACCCAGAGGAAAAATGTCATGAAATAATGGTTAGACACAACCCAATTAATTTGTGTGGACCCTCAGAAAATTTACTCCAAAATAAATAAATTAATTAAATAAATAAATAAATAAAAAGGGCTGGGGATTTAGCTCAGTGGTTAGAGTGCTTGCCTTGCAAGCACAAGGCCCTGAGTTCGACCCCCAGCACCAAAAGAAAAAAAAGAAAAAAAAAAAGAAAATTTACTTGAAGAGGTTTGGACCAGTCTACTAATAAATCATTCGCTTTGAGAATTGGGTTTTATAATAATGCAACAATTAAACTAGATTGTCAACTTGGTTTCTTAGCTACCCAGAGGAGAAGTAAAGTACAATTCTGGGTGTGTGGGTGGGTTATGGAGATGTGACCTTGGGCACTATATCTGGTCCTTGGCTCCTTCCTCTCTGGCACTCTTCCCCTGCTTTGTTTCTTTGGTCCATAATGTCCTTCTATCATTTTGCCACTTTGGAGCCAGTCAGCCATGGACTGAATCCTCTGAAACCATGAGCCAAATTAATCCTTCCCTACAAGTCGTAGATGTCAGGTGTTTTGGCCCCAGCAATGGGAAAGTTGACCAATAGAAATAACATACTTCCAAAAAGATAGTGTCCAAAGAACATTCCCATATTAACAAAAAAAGAGAGAACTGACAAAACTGATCTCAAATAAGGATTTAGGTTGTGGGTTTTTTGCATAAAAGTGCCAGAGTACATTTATTTTTGCAGTCTGCATTGATGTCTTAGGACAAGTCATTGGCCTTTCCCTCTGACTCATTGAAATATGAGTGCTGTATTCAGTTTTCTTTTGACTTCTCACTTGAGAAATGTATTAAACAGTCTAAGGATATATTTGGTGAAGGGTTTCCTAAACTGTGTAAATAGGACTAATCATTACAGTCTCTTTCTTTTCTCTAGCTCCTCAGAACTCTGCCCTTTCCCAAGAGACTCCAGAAGAAGACACCAGAGGAAAACATGCTTTTCAGGCAGGGTGGCTCAATGACTTGGTGACTGAAGTGAGCTTGAATTTCTTTTGTGATTTTAAAGTGCCTTCTGAGTGTGAGGATATTTTCTGTCTTGCCTCTTTAACTACTGTGCCCTCAAAAGCCCTAGCTAGGACCTAAGCCTCAATTTCCCTCCTTAGTGACCTTAGCTTATTACAGAAATGTGCTTCCATTTTCTTCATTTGATATGCCTTTAAGTTAGCAATAGAGGTGACACGAATGTCTTCAAAACAGGTGGTTTTGGTTCCTGACTTGCCACTGAATCTGTCTTGGGACAAGATACTTCACTACTCTTAACCTGAGTTATTCAACTCCAGTAATTAGAATTTTCCTCTCAAATTATGAGATTTAAATATTATGAGACGTTTCGATATCTTAAATTACAGTAAGCAAGCAATAAATAATAGTTACTAATACTATTTTTCTTTATGAACAAGTAATTAATGATCTTGCATTATGTGGTATTACTATTTGAGCATGAGTCTTATTTTCATTTTTGTTTTCACTAAGGGTTGACCTTGGGCTTCACACATGCTAGGCAAGTTCTCTACCACTGAGCTATACCCATACCCTTTTATTATTTTATTTTGAAACAGTCTCATTAAGTTGCTCAGGCATATACCATCTTGCCCAGCTACCTCTCTGTAAATCTTAAAGTGTGATTTTAATATTCCAAAAATCCTTTTAAAAGGATTTTTTTTAAAGTAGGGGGAAAAGTAAAAGTGAAGAGTGAGAGAGAAAAACTGGCTCTGTAGAATAGTCTTGGGCCAAGTAAGAGAGGAAAAAGCAAGTTAGAAGAACACCCTAGAGGAAGCAGGGCAGGCTGTCATGAGGAAAGCCATAATAGCAAGCTCTCTGTGGCGTCTGTGTCCTTTTATACAGTCCAAATCTCAAGAATACCTGTAATAAAACTTCTACATTTGGGTCCTGAGAGGTGGTGCTGGGATCCCACGCCTCTGGCTGATTAGCCCAAATATGAGGAGCAGGTCAACCTAGTATCACACCAAAACACACCAAGAAAAAAGCCATTTGCAAAACTGCGGTAAGCAGAAAAAGTAAAAGTTAAGAGTGAAAGAGAAACTGGCTCTACAAAGCAAGCTGGGCCAAATAAAAGAGGAAAAAGTGAGATAAAAGAACACCCTGGAGAAAGCAGGATGGGCTATTGTGAAGAAAGCCACTATAGCCTCGAAAGAATTTTTTTAAGATGCTGAAAATTACATGATAAAATGAACATGTAAGAGTAACAAGAGCTGGGGCTGGGGACTTAGTTCAGTGGTTAGAGTGCTTGCCTAGCAAGCACAAGGCCCTGAGTTCGATCCCTGCACCAAAAAAAAAAGAAAAAGAGTAACAAGAGCTAGGTGCAACAGTACCTGTAATCCCAGCTACTCAGGAAGCTGAGACAGGAGAATCAAAAGATCAAGTCTAGTCTGGGCAACTTAGAACTTTTCTCAAAAAATAGAAAGGGATAGGGATATAGCTCAGTGTGAAGGCCCTGGGTTTGGTACCTAGTACTGTTCCTCCAAAAAAGGCAATCAAGAATTTGTTTTTAATAGAAAAGAAATGAAGGGCCATCAAGCTTACCAAATTGTGAAATACATCTAAAAATGCAGCAGTTAACAGTGTGTTTGTTGCTTCCAGTGTTATTTTTAAGAAGAATAAAGAGGGCTGGGGATGTGGCTCAGTGGTCGAGCACATGAGGTCCTGGGTCCAATCCCCAGCAGTGGAGGAAAAGAGACTGAAGGAAATACTCTGCATTTCATTATAGAGCATGTAAAATTTTGTTAAAACATTGAATTCTCGAGGCAAATTTTGAAATACAAGACTATAGAACTCCATCATTTACTTTTACATTTTCAAACCTTTTCCTCTTCCTCCTCTTTTTTTTTCTTTCTTTCTTTCTTTCTTTTTGTGGTGCTGGGGATCTACCCTAGGGCTTTGAATATGCAAGGCAAGCACTGTACCACTGAGCTACATCCCCAGCCCATTTCTTCTTTAGGCCAGGGCCATTAGTGTATGTTCTAGTACCAGCTGAGAATGAATTCTATTTTATTTTTAAATGTTCCTTTAGAGCCATTGGGAAATGCTGTGGAGTCATGCATACTTCTGAGTTCCTAAACCATAAGATTCTGTGACCATCACTTCATGCATCCCCCTTGTTACCACTGTCCTCTGTCCCATAGTTCTTGAACCAAGTTAGGTTATACTTGCTATTTTAGGAATCAATGACATTCAAAGATGTGGCTGTGGACATTACTCGAGAGGACTGGGAGCTAATGCGTCCTGTACAGAAGGAGCTGTACAAGACTGTGACATTACAAAACTATTGGAACATGGTTTCTCTAGGTAGGTATTGTTTATACGTCTCCTCCCAGAATGCTAGAGTATCTTTCTACCCCTAGTTGTTAAGGATGGTTTAAACTCTGAATTATTTGCCTAAAAATAAGGTCTAGAGATGAGTGTTCTCATCTCTTTCAGGCACAAAAATGTTCTAAGTGAAAGATCAATAGAAATCATTATGTACAGCTTTACAGAGCTGCAGCTTGCCTTGCCTATTCTCTGTTGCTGTGTGGGAAGAATTCTGCCCCCTGGGATCTCCAGATGTATCTTCTTGGGTAGCAGGAAGTTATTCTTCTAGCTTTGGAAGGAACGAGACCCAGTTCTCTTACTAAATCATGTCCGTGAACTATTGTTTTTCTATAAAGGTCTAAGAAGTGAGGTAATCTACATACTAAACTTTGCACAGCTATTTAGCTCCAGGATAAAATGCATTATATTCCTCTTGAACAGGACTGACTGTGTATAGACCAACTGTGATTCCCATATTGGAAGAACCATGGATGGTGATAAAAGAAATTTTAGAAGGCCCTAGTCCAGGTGAGAGAATTTCCTTTTTTTGTTTGCGTGATTGCTTTATGAAACAGGGTCTCACTACGTAGTTCAGGCCGACTTTGAACTCACTATGTAGCCCAGGCTGGCCTCCAACTCACGACAGTCCTCCTGTCTGAGCCTCCCAAGTGCTGGGATTACAGGCATGTGCCACCACTCCCAGCTGAGAGAATTTCTTTACCCTTTGGAGAAATGAAATTGAGCTTTATTTTTCAAATATGGCCAAGTCACCATCTGCAAAGGCCTCACAGCCCATCAGGAACTCTGAGCTGTTTGCCACTGCTTCCCCACAGAGGCCATCTTCAGCAAGAGAGTCCTCTAATATTTTTATGCCTTTGCTCTGTGTTTCTTCTCACTTATCCTCTGCATGATGACTAGGTGCTGTCTCTTAGAGCTTGTCTGGGGCTCTCATTATGCCATTTTCCCTCTGTCTATGTGTAACCATGCATGAATATACCTTAAAATCTTATATTTCAAACTGCCTTCCTTTCTAGTTTCCTTTATGCTGTTTACTGATAAACCTCTGCCTCCGCTTTCCTCATTCCCTTCTCATTTTGTGGGGGTGGTGCCGGGGATCAAACTCAGGGCCTTGTGCTTGCTAGGCAAGCACTCTAACCACTAAACTAAATCCCCAACCTCCCCTTCTCTTTTATTTTTAATTATTTCAGAAGATAATATATTGCAAGACTCAAGATTTTAAAATATATAAGGCCAGATATATACAGACAAAGTCTGCTGCCTCCATACTCAGTTCCCGTATCTCCCCAGCAACAACCAGTGTCATTAGATCATGTCTGTGAAGCACTGTTTTCCTATAGAGGTCTCCTGCTTTCTACTTCTATGAAAAAATAAAACAAACTTTCATAGCAAAATAATTAGAGAATAACAATGGTTAGTGTACTGTGTATCATGATCTTAAAAGAATGGCCAAAATGTTACCCAGAGTACAAGTCATAGACAAAAAAGATTCTTACGAAGAAGAAATAAATAGGGGCTGGGGATTTAGCTCAAGTGGTGGAGCACCTGCCTAACAAGCACAAGGCACCGAGTTCAATCCTCAGCACCCATCAAAACAAAACAAAACAAAAAAAAAAGAAAGAAGAGGACAAAACTTTCTTTTCAATGAACAAAAAAAAAACTAGTAGTATCCAGGAGATAAACATTGTTTCAGTGTTCTAGTTGGTTTTTCTTTTTTGGATTATTTTTGGGTTCTTTTTTTTTTATTTTTGTATTTTACACATAAAAATATTTAAATTTTTTCTGCATTTTTCATATAAATATGCATACTATGCATACTGTTTTGCTTATTTTACTGAAAATATCTTCAAAAATGTTCCAAACGAGTATGTAAAGAGCTCTTTCATTCCTTTTTTAATATCTGCAACATATTTTAGTGTCTGAATTTATCGAACTGTCTTTATTGATAGATACTCTGATCCCATTTCTTTCTTCTCTCCTTCACAACAGCTTTATTTTGAAAGACTTCCAACCCACAGAAAAGTTCAGAGCACAGTACATTGAGCAATTATATACAGTACTTTTCCCCCAGAATCACTGATGATCATCATTTAGCCATTCTGCTTTATCTCTACACAAGGACACTTTGGTTTTACTCTGAACCATTTGACAGTTAGTAATAACGTGTCTCCACTAAATATCTCCAAAGAACGTGAACATTCTCCTACATAAGCACATCATTCTTACTCCAAATATTAACATTCATACAATAGTATCATTGAACATACGTCAGGTACCTCAGCTATCTTAAAAATATCCTTTATAGTTTTTTTTTCCTCAGTCAAGAATGTACTCAGGAACCACATGTTGCACTTATTTATCTAATGTTGTTAGTCCTTTTTAACATAGAACTGTCCACCAGCCTTCTTTCCTACTTTTTTAACTTTTTCATGATACTGACTTTCTTAAGGATCCAGACCAGTTTTTTGTTTTTTGTTTTTTTTAAGAATGACCCACAGGGGCTAGGGATTTAGCTCAGTGGTTAGAGTGTTTGCCTTGCAAGCACAAGGCCCTGAGTTCGATCCCCAGCACCAAAAAAAAAAAAAAAAAAGAATGATGACCCACAATCAAGATTTGTTTCCTCATGATCAGATTCAAATAAAACATTTTTCCAAGGATATTTCAAAGATGATGTTACTTTTCCATACATTTACTCAGGAGGCAAATAGTGTCAGTTTGTTTCATCACTGGTTAGGCTCCATTTTGTTAAGGTGGGGTCTACAAGATCTCTCCATTTTATTTTTTTTTTTTTTTTGGTGCCGGGGATCGAACTCAGGGCCTTGTGCTTGCAAGGCAAGCACTGTAACCACTGAGCTAAATCCCCAGCCCAATCTCTCCATTTTAAATGTGCATTTTTAGTAAGTAATCTGTGAGCCCATGTGACTGTTCTGTTTTTTAATAAACTTTACTTAAAATTTTGGAATCCAGCGATGAGCCTTGCCTTGTTATATTGCTGGTTGTGAAATGGGTGACTTTAATTCAGTCATTTCTTCCAGATGATTAACAGCTTCTGTAAAGAATAGCTATCCTGGGGTTGGAGATTTAGCTCAGTGGTAGAGTGCTTGCCTAGCAAGTGCAAGGCCCTGAGTTCAATCCCCAGCACCCCCCCCAACAAAAAAAAAGAAAAGAATAGCTATCCTTGTCAGTCGGTCATGGTGATGAATGTCAATAATCCTAGCACTCGGTAGGCTGAGGCAGGAGGATCACTGCAAGTTCAAGGCCAAGCTGGGCTACATAATTAGTTAAAGGCCAGCTTGAACTACGTAGAGAGACCCTGTCTCAGGAGAAAAAAAAAAAAAAAGAATAGCTATCCTTCCTCCTATATCTTTTTTTGTCTGTGTGAACTACTATGAAATAATGGAATTTTCAAAACATCAAAATGTTATTAACCCATTAATCCTGGTTGGGAGGGCTGTTTATTTTTAGTTTTAATACTCATGTGTCCCAAATTTGGGCAATAGGAGCCTGTCAAACCAAGCCGAACGTCTTTTTGACATGACCCATTTGTCTTTGAGCATCTTCTTGCATTCTGGCCCAAGTTTTTTAGGCTCACTTGCACTTACCTTAGACCTAGAATTTCTGCAAGGAACTCTGGTTCATTTTAATGGAGAATATTAGAAACTAAGATCCAAGCAGTGAGTCTGGTCACTTCTATGACTGTTGCTTCCAGATCTGTTCAATAAATACACGGAGAAATTTAAAAGAGAAAAAAAATTACATATATATATACTTTTTTTTTCTCAAAGAATCATGAGTTGGTATGCTCCTATAATCTCACCTACTCAGGAAGCTGAGGCAGGAGGATCATAAGTTCAAGGCTAGCTGGCCATCATAGCAAGACCTCATCCTCCCCCAAAAATAAAATGCAAATTGCTAGGTAAATGCCATGAGTTCCTGCTGATAACTCTATGAACTGATAACTGATAATTCAGAACCACAAGGGTTCCATTTTTTATATTCCATTTCATATTAATGAATAAGCTAGTTCCTACCAACATCAGTGTATTTACTCATTTGCTCTATCATGTTATAGACCTAGTTTCAGAATTACATCAGTTATCACTACCAATAACAAAATGTCTAAAATTTTTCAAGATTCCCTTGAAGTCCTTTTTGCCCTTAGAATATGTCCTACTAAAGATAATGTTTTGGGGAGGAGTGGTTATTTTGTGTTCTGCGTTTTTGAGTATGTTAAAATATAAACATGGTTCAGAAGTCAGAAGTATATAAAAAGGTATACACTCCCATTCCTTCTACCTGATTCCTATCAACTTTATGTAGGTAACCATATTTATTTGTTTTTGTATTATCCTTCTGTTGCCCTTCACAGCAATGAATCATTAATATATTCTTATATCTCCTTTTGTATACAAAAGAAGAACCCTGTGTATACTCTTGCGTTTTGCTTTCCTATTCTTTTTTATTTGAGGCACTGATTCCTTGCATATCTACCAATATCGACACCAGAACACAGAATTAACTGTGAATTAAACAATAATGACAGAATATCTTACCTTAAATTGCTTAAGTCTCTTTTTTTTGGTTTTTTGAGACGAGGTCTCACTATGTAGTCCAGGCCGGCCTCAAACTCATGGCCATCCTCCTGCTTTAGCTTCCTAAATACTGGGATTACAGGTGTACACCACCACACCCGGCTTTCACTCTTTTAAAAAAGTTAATTTGGGGCTGGGTGCAGTGGCACACATGTAATCTCAGCTACTGTGAGACAGGAGGGTTCCAAGTTTGAAGCCAGCCTGGGCTACTTAGCTCAACCCTGTCTCAAAATAAAAATGGCTTTAGATATTGCTCAGTGGTAGAGCACTTGCCTACCATTCACAGGGCTCTATAATCCCTAGTACCAAGGGCAAAAAAAAAAAAGTTTACTTTGGTCATTAGGTTTTTTAAGAGTCATACTACTTGGGAAGCTAGTTTTTTTTGTTTTGTTTTGGGTGCTGGGGATCAAACTGAGGGCCTTGCACTTACTAGACAAGCACTCTAACCACTGGGCTAAATCCCCAACCCAAGAAGCCAGTTGTTTTCCACAATTTATGCCCTTTTTTGGCAGAATGGCCTGGTTACACCTATGGCATGCTAACTTCTTTGAAGAATAAATTTAGCACTTTATAAACACTGAGAAAATACATGTAGTGTAATGAAAATAATCCTAGACTAGAGTTGGGATGGTGTTCTGGGTGATGCAACCAGTCTGAGACCACTTGAACTTCACTTCACAGCATGGGTTTTTCAGACCATTTGGAGAGCAAAAGTTAGGGCTAGAAGTCCACAAGGAGGGCCAGTTTGTGGTCATGCATTATAGGAGACTTAGCTCTCTCCAGAGAGCACCAACACCGAGAAAAGCAAGTTAGTTTTTACAGCCTGTAGAGGTGAGGTTTGGAGATTCTGCTCTTCTAGCTTGCCCTTCAATGGCACATAATCCTCTCGGCAAGAGACTCCTGTCAACTTCCCCTCTGGTTGGGCCCAAGCTTTATCTTCTAGCCCCTGAGCCCCTTGCACCCAGATGGAGGAGCCCTCTCAAGGGAGCCAACTTCAGCTCTGGCTGCCTTCCTGCCTTCCTACTTTTACTTGATTTTTGGCCTCTAAGGATTTTAGTGTCTTGCCCGCTCAGAAATACGTAAGTCAAGCCTTTTAGTTAGAATATCTAATCAGTTATACTTCAAAAAATGGTAACTTTGGTAATTCATAAATAGAATAGTAGTTTTGGTCTTCGGTGCCCATTACTCAGAACTTGTGTGGTTCTTTATGTTTATACAGAATTCAAATACTTCTCCACTGAGCCCTGAAACAACAGACACTTAATCCTTCTAGCCAAGCATTCTGGTTAGTAGTATACACGTTTATGCCCTCCTGAACTGTCACAGTTTCTGAATTTCTAATAAACTGATTTTTTTTTAATGTGTGTTTGGTATAGTAGCAATTTATTCATGGTCACCATTCAGACTTGTTGCTTTAAGCTTATTAATTACAACTGTAGGGTTAGGTATGAAGCTCAGTGGTAGCATAGTTGTCTAGTGTGCTCAAGGCCCTGAGTATCATCCCCAGCACTGTAAAACAAAAAACAAACAAAACCTGTCACTGTTTTGGGTATATGTAGACTGCCACAGACTAATTCTGATTACACGGAAGTTAACCTGAGCTGCTGTTAAGGCTCATTCTTTTTCTGTATATATAGGCATCTACTTGCTCAGTCTAGTCACGTTCTCCTTTTATTCTTTTGGGCTTGGGTAACAAATCCTGGCTTGAAAAAATGGATTTTTTAATTTTCTTCTATAAAAGTAAAAAAACTATAGTTCTAGTACTAACTAGCAGAAAAAGTAATAGAGATGATTTATTGAAAATTTGAAAAGAAAACCTGCAATCTTATTATTTTTCCATTCATCTAATATGTCCTCATGCTGGTTGTGATACTGCTTTTTTCATTTAACATAATTCCTAAACATTGTCTGGTGTCAGCTGTGGTATTTGTATTTGAATAAAAGTAGTTTGTAAACTCAAGCAGTACAAGAAAACAAGTATGTCTTCCTCCTCTGAGTCATTGCCAGGACGTTCTCTGTGTGTGTGTGTGTGTGTGTGTGTGTGTGTGTGTGTGTGATACATACAGCATCCAGTTACACAGGTGGGATTTTCTACTGTTCTGTACCTGCTTTCTTTCACTTAATAACATGTCCTGTACACTTTTTTCAATCAATCTGCCTAGACCTACCTAATTATTTTTACCAGTTGTCAGTATCCCATTATCTCCTACTCTAACTAGTCCCTCGCTGTTAAGGTACAGCTATCACTTTCAATAACTATATAATATCCTACTAAATGGATATATGATAGAGTTATTATATTTTGAGCTGCACTTTGGAAAGTTTCTGAACTCTCCTGTTATAGTCTCTTTGCTCATTGCTGGGACAAAATACCAGACAGTCACACTGTAAAGGAGGAGAGGCTTGTTTTACCTCAAAGTTGTAGAAGTTTCAGGCCACGGTTGCTCACATTCAGTGCAAAAGTGGCATGGTGGAAGGGTCTGAGCAGAGGAAGGCTGCTCGTATCATGCTTGCCAGGAAGCAGACAGAAGGAAGGAGCTAGGGTGCGGAATGTGTTCTTCCAGGTCATGCCCCTAGTAACCTGCCTCTTCTGACCACATCCCACCTCCCAGGAGCGCTCAGGACCCTAAATTCACCAGTGGATAAGTCCTCTGTTGAGTACAGTGCCTCCATGAACCTTCCAAAAGCCCCATCTCTGAACATACCAGGCTGTGGTGGATATATCCAGTACCATTTTGGCTATATTACAAATTCTGTATTTGATTTTATTACATTATATAATTAACTCTATTGGCAGACTTTTGATATACATAATAATCACATTCATTGTAGGGAATTTGTACCTGAACATAATATATCTTATTTTTTTTTTATTTTAAACCAAGAACATGTATTGGTATATTCTACATACAATGGTCACATTCATTACATTTATTCTGTACCTATACATGATACATCTTGGTTCTCCCCCCTCTCCCCCGCCCCTCCCCTCTGCTCCCTCCCTCCCTATTTACAGCAGGTTTATTCATCATTTTCCATATTTTCCCTTTCCCCTCTCTTTCCCCTGTTGCTTTTCTGCTTTTCCCCTTCTTTCTTTCT
>PVJO010015905.1:0-43617 GCA_004026905.1 Hystrix cristata | reverse complement strand
TCCCTCCCTTCCCTTCCCTCCCTTCCCTTCTCTTCTTTTTGTGACTAAGTTTATTAGAAACTTGTTTTTTTGTTTTGTACCTGGGATCCACCTCAGGGCCTTGTACTTGCTGGAATCCTCAGCCCTGGAAACTGTCTTTGAATGTAGCATGTTTTGGGGATGTTGAGAGTAACATCTAAACATACTGAATCATGTGCGATTGATGTTTCGATGAAGGTACCTAATCGTTGTTCACAAACTCCAATGCCACAGAAAGACAGAAGATAAATGAAGTCGAAGGAGTCAGCTGCATGAAGGAGAAAGGGCAGCCGTGGCTCAGAGGAAGCTCACGAGGCTGGAGCTGCAGGTTACTCCAGAGGCGCTTGGTTCATTATGAGCAGCAGCCACGGCGTGGTACAGCTTCCCATCAAATCAGCACAAAAGCACAAATGTGAGTCAGCTCAAAAAACACAAGGAGCCCCCCCAAACATGCCTGCGATCGTCATCATCGCCTCAGACCTCAGTCCAAGAGATCACCGGAAGCAGGAAAAGGTCGTTGCGTTTTTGAGTCTGAAATCTGCACGCTAGAAACTCCTGGTTTGTGCCTGTCAGTCTTGAGGTGGGATTGTTTCTTCTTTGGGAAACCTCAGCCTTGCTCTTCAGACCTTCAACTGTTTGGATGAGGCTGCCCGGCATCTGGAAGGTGATCTGCTTTACTAGACATCTATTGATTAAATGTTAATCGCATCTAACAAATACCTACGGAGCCATATCTAGAGCAGTATCTGACTAAACGGGCACCTTTCAGATCAAGATATAGTGTGCGAAATACACACAGATTTCAAAGAGTTACTGCAAGAAAAGAAGATCATTTTATTTATTTGAAGTGCTGGGGATGGAACCCAGGACTTTCTGTGTGCTAGACAAACGCTCTACCACCGAACTATACTTCCAGCCCAAGAGGATAATTTTAAAAAATATTGATTCCATGATTTCATGCAATTAAAAAATATTGATTACACAGTGAAAGAATATTTTTAACATTCTAGGTCAAATAAAAATACTTTAAAATCAGTTTTACCTATTTAATCTTTTAAGAGCTGCGGCTACTGGTAAATTGAAAGTTGCCTGGGAGGTGGGTATTTCTGGTTTGCACTGCACTCGGGAAAGTGCTGGCTAATTCCTTCAGACTTTGCACAGAGACTGTGACCGTCTTGTTTGCGCTCCTCTCTCCTGGTGGAGCTTGTTGCCTGGGCAAAGGAAAGAAATACTTGGTGAAGAGAGTAGAATTCCCTAGTTCCTAAGGGGGCTCAGGGCAAGAAGGTACCAGAAAAAAGTGTTAAAGAAGAGGACGGAAGGGGCGACGGCCACCAGGGGGCGCCAAGTCCCCGCTTTAGAATGAGGAGGCGGCCGGTTTTCTCGCCGGAGGTGGTCCGAGCCGGCCTGACTCCGAGACCAGGCTGTCTCCTGCCGGCGTCCAACCTCGCCGGGCACCTTCCTTTAGCTTTGGGGGGTTTTCCCTCTTTCTCCTGAGGGCTGGGGTCAGGATGCAGAGACTCTGTGTGAGGTCAGCGGTGGATCCCCGAGAGCAGGACCTTCTGGGCACGAGGGGCAAGCGCGCCTGGGGGAGCGCCCTGTGCCCGGTGTCCAGCAGGGGGCGCCACTGGGCCGGAGCCCGGCGCAGCCTGTTGGGGCTCAGAGAAGGAAGAGTGTGAGCAAGCCGAGTGCAGGGGAAAAAGGGGGACAGAGATCTTGAGATGCAGCAAGACGTGGCCAGAGAACCCTGGATTCGATCCCAGTGCTGCCTGTACCGTACCGTGCCTCGATGTCCCCTATGTGTAAAACGTGGTGGTGAAAGGGTCTCCACTGACCGTGAGAAGAATGAGGCAAGAGCAGGAAGCCCCCAGCTCATAGCAGGTGCTAGAGGTGGCAGCTGATCCAGCCTGGAGAAGAAGATGGTGACGCCCGGCGCATCCTGTCCGGGTGCGACCCCAGCGGGCAGCTTCCGCGCTGGGAAGGTGGGCGTGGGCGCTGTGCTTAACTGCCCAGCTGCTGCGACGTGATGTCAGCGGGCCATTTTGGTGCCCTTGAGGCTTCTGTGCTGAGAACAGTCGGCTTGCTCTGGCTTTCAAAGATTAATATTCAGCTTGCCATAAGCACACATTCAACAATCGCCTGTCGGGTTGGAGTTCAGTTAAAGAAAATCTCCGTTTACGAACCTGTGCTGGGTGACTACAGGAGGCCCCCAGGGCCGCCAGGTTCACGGAGACGAAAATAGACTCGCGATTGCTGCTGGGGCTGAAGGGGGGGCTGGTGGTGTTTATTTAGTGGGTGTGGAGTTTTAGTTGAGCAAAACAAAAAGTTTTCGGATATTGCTTGTATAACAATGTGAATGTACGCAACACTACTGAACTTTATATGTAAAATGGTTAAGATAGTAAATTTTTTATGTATTTTTTACCACGATGAAAATATTTGTAAAATTTTTTCTTTTTTTTTGAGATAGGGTCTCACCATGTTGCCCAGGCTGGTCTCGAACTCCCTTCTCAGCCTCCAGGGTAGCTGGGACTACAGCTGTCAGATGTGCCTAACTACTGTGCCTAGTTAGGAAACAAACAAACAAACAAAACTTTAATTCATTCATGTAACAACTTTTAAAATGAAAATTATAAAACTGAATATTTGGTCCCATTTACAACCTGGGTTAAACATGTTTAAGCATTTTAACTGCCTTGTAAATTTAATATATTCAGTTTATTTTTAAAACTATTTCTGTTGCTTTAATAAGAGGACTTTTTAGGTGCTTAAATATTTCTTAGAAATCCAAGAACCTATATTATAACTGTGGTGAATTTAAGTTCTCATAGTTTACTACTGCTGACAAATTTAGTAAGTAAGATTTTGGGAAAATTGCTGGTACAAGATGGAGTCGCTCATGTCAGACCTTGTCTGAATGGAATTGGGAGGCTGTGAATTGGGATCCTTCTTGCATGAATACCAGTAATAGGTAACAACAATACAAGAAACTCCTGCAGGTCTAGCCTATTCGCAGTAACAGGACCCACAGCAAAGAGTCACCTCTGGCCTGCAGGACTTTGGGAAAGCAGCTTGCACCTGGATGCCTGTATGCTAACTGCCATCTTCACCAGTGAGCTGAGCCCTTTTCCGCAGCCAGACCTGCCACCAGGGATTTTTATTACATAGCCTACGTGGCTTCTCTTTGTTTACAGAAGTCTCTCTTTCGCCCCAGTGTCCTTGGATAAGCCTGTGATCTGTCACAGCACACATATCCCGGACTGTGGTCCCCTGACATTCTTAGGAAAACTTATTTGTTCCGGAAAAGACTGTCTCCAAGTTTCTTTTTAGGTTCATGATTTCCATTTAAAAATCCCAAGTCTAAATCGATGAATCATTTGTGCCCAGATGTTGGGATTACCCTCCCAAACCGGGCGGCAAGTCCTAGCTCCTCTGAGGTCCCTTACTGTCCATTGAAACCTCAGGCTTGGACCTGGGTTTTGGCCATGATCTTGATGGGACAGTAGTCACAGGCAGGAGTTTTATGTAACCCTGGAAGAAGTGGTTACATAGCCTGTGCCCCCTGGGTCCAACCTGTCAAGTCTCTATTTCCCCAGTTGGATTTGGAGCTAAGAAATGACCTCCCAGCTGGCTTTCCCACCTTTTCAGGTCTAACTAATGGGATCCCTGCTTGGTTCTCTCCCGAATTCTGCTGGGGCTACCTTGTTACTGACATTTAAATGACACCCCAGAGAATCTCCCTGGCTCTTGTCTGGCTTCTGGGGACAGTTCTAAGGTTTCATTAGTGACAGTCACAGCCTAATATAGGGTTTCGTTAGTGACAAAGAGTCACAGTTTGAGAAGCCAGGATGCTGCGTAGAAAACCAGGGGTGGGTGGAGGCAGAGTCTGGGGTTGGGTCCTGGCTTCCCTGACCATCCAGGCTGAAGGATCACACTTCTGCTTAGTTTATCTTCCTCTATTTGGGGGGGTGGGGAAGGTGGGGGGCAGGTCTGGTGCATCATCGTGAGCCCTCACCCCCACCCTGGCGTCAACCTCCCCGGGCTGGGTCCACAGAGGCATCAGGAAACAGTTACAGAATGACTGATTGCTCAGGCTGGAAAGGACAGGGCTGGGTGTTCTGGGCCTGGTGCACGGCTTGAGCTAGCAAGGTTAAGAGGAAACGGTCATGTGCATTTGTAGGGCAGGCCACACAGGGTTGCAGATGAGAGACTGAGTATTTGTGTTTGAAATGAGACGGAGTTGCAGCAACGAGGTGGGGACCGAGCCCCATGGCCAGTGAGAAGCCGGGATGGAGCAAAAACAGCGCCAGCCAACTTTTTCTATAAACAGCAGGAACTAAGTATTTTAAGCACTGTGGACCAAGATGTGTTGTAATCCTTGAGTGAAGATACAGAGTCATTGCATAAGAAGCACAATCCTTCACCACCAGATTCAACGAAAGCAGCGCACACTTTACTATGTCTTAACACAGTGGCATTGAAGCGCCAATGGGGACAAGGATAAACTTGTGGTCTGTGTACATGGAAAGTTAGTCAGCCTTTCCAAGAGGAGCCTCCTGACTCATCCTGTGGTGAGGGGAACCTCAAGGACTTTAGGATAAGAGAAATAAACCAGTCACAAAAGGGCAAACACTGTATGATTCTACTCTGGGAATGAAAACAGAGGCATTCAGCATGGATTTGCAAGGAGAACCTTGTGTCAGAAAGCGAGATAGCTGACTGGTGTGTAATATTAGCACTCTGGGAGGCTGAGGCAGGAGTATCACAATATGGAAATCCTGTCTCAAGAAATGGGGCTGGGCGGAGCATATAGTTCAGTGTGACGATCCTGAGTTTAACCCCCAGTACCGTACACGCACACACAAACATGCACACACACTCATACATACAGTAAAAGAAAATGGTAAGGATTTTAGCTTGAGGAGCCGACAAAGGTAAATCCTGTCTCTTAACAAAGGAAAGTATGAAAAAACAGGAGGAGTTTCAGCCCGAGAAGCTGGCGGTGGGGTGGGTCTGGTGAAGGGGCTTAGACTGGTCCATTTGTAAAGGAACGGGGCCAGTTTAGGGGTGCTGTAGTGGGCTCGGGTCTGGTTGGTCATTATCTCAGCTCTGGCTCCACAGCTCAGGAGGAATCCGTGTGACTTGAGGGTCCCCATGAGGTGACTGTTCTTGCCAGGGTGAGGGGCAGCCTCAGTCTTGTCATGGGGTGATGGCTCCCGCTTGTGGGGTGGCCTCATCATGGGGTGGTCTGTGAAGCTCTGCTTTTCCAGGAACCTGAGGTGGCTCTAAGTTTGAGGATTTCACTCCAGGGGGCCTGGAACTGGGTATGGTAACAGCAGGCAGTCGGGTGTCCCTGTAAATCCTGAAAATAATTTAGTTACTCTCAGCTTGGAGCCCTCATTCTTGAAGGGGGAAGAGACAGATAAGTAACTTTAGGGCTAAAAAACCTTCAAAGTGATTGTAAGTGATTATTACGCCTATGTGCAGAGCTGAGCAGGGATCTGAGCAAGGCTTGAGGTAATAAAGGAGACAAGAAATGAAGGCAGAGCTACCCATCCCCACCCCGGCATCTGCAGGTTCAGCCTCTAGGTCCCTGCTACAACAGGAGGAGCCAGAATAGTCAAACTCAGAGAGAAGCGGGTAGAATGGCGATTTCCGGGGCTGGAGAAAAGGGGCAGGGAGTTAGTGGGGAATGGATAGGGTTCCAGTCTTGCCAGGTAAGAAGAGTTCTGTGACCTGGTTGTGGTGCCACAGCCCTGTATCCCAGCACTGGGATACAGAGTGCTGGGAGGCTGAGGCAGGAGGATTAAAAATTCAAGCCCAGCCTGAATAACTTAGTGATTGAGGGAGACCCTGTTGAAAAATAAATCATAAATAAATAAAAAGGACTGGGGACGTAGCTCAGTGCGAATGCTCTGGGTTCAATTCCCAGATACTTCCTCCCCCAGAAAAACAGTTCTGTGGATGGACAGTGGTGATTTTTGCACAGAATGTGAGTGTATGTAATGCCACCGAACTTGGTGTGCCAGGTGTGACAGGGCTCTGGGTGCACCCTCAGGAACAGCCTCCCTCCTAGTTGCACCGGATGCTGGGGACGGAAGTGCACAGGCCAATGGCATCCGTCACTGGGGCAGTAGCTTTGGGTTTCCGGTTCCTGTCCTGACGCTCCAGCTGCAGCACAGGTCAGAGGAAACGCGTGCTGTGGGTGGCCCTGTGCTAAGTGTCAGAGACCAGCAGTACCAGGTGCTCTGACCCTGGCGGACCCAGGAAGCGGGCTGGAAGCGTCTACATCACTCTAGACCTGAAACTCCACCGCCGGTGACCCATCCCCAAGCCATGAGCTGTCCCCAAGTCTCTAGCTCTTGCCACGTCCCTGTAATACTGAGTAATTCTTTACTTGCCATTTCATCTTTAAGGGAACTCATTTTTTATTTTTAGAGACATGGTCTGGCTGTGTAGTTCAGGCTGGTCTTGAACTCACTATGTAGCCCAGGCTGGCCTCAAACTCACAGGGACCCTCCTGCCTCAGCCTCCCAAGTGCTGGGATTACAGGAGTGCACCACCACACCCAGCTATCACTTTTTAGGTTTAGGTTAAGAAGGAAAGTTTAGGTCACTGCCATAAACGCAAGACTGCTGTCACCGCCGCCGGGGCTTCCCTTTCCTTCTCCTGTCCCTGTCTCTCTGCAGATGGCGTATTTCCTAGCGCTGGCCTGCCGAGAGCCTTCTGTCCGGGCTGAGCCCTGCCGGTGCGGGCACGTCCTGTGTGGGGAGGCGGGACCAGGTGAAGGCTGGGCGTTCGACTACCACCAGCCAGGCTTCTGCTGCTACCCCCCACCCAGGGACAGCACGAATCGGCCAGGAGGGCAGGAGCCAGGGGAGAGACCTCTGATCTGCCTTAGAGCAGCGGGAAGGGGGCGGGCAGAAGCCCTTGTGGACTGGAGGCGAGAAGCGGGAGTTTAGGGCTCTTGGGTGCAGGCGTGGACGGTCACGATGCCTCTTCACTGGCCGCAGGTATCTTCGGTGGCGGAGGCGAGGTGATTCGGTTCAGAGAAGAGGATTTTGAGCCTGTGATGCCACCGAATCACCCACTGGGACCGGCTGGCTTCTCCTGCACATGTCTTCTCTCGAAAAGCCTGTTCCAAACCATCCTTGAGAGGACCTGGTGGTTTTTTCTGAAAAGCAACAGACGCACTTCTAAGAAATTTGTGTCCAAGGATGTCCAGGCCTTAGCTGATTTCACGAATTGTGGCAGCTTCAGGGATGCCGGCTGAAGACAGCAGACTCCTGCAGTGTGCTAGGAGCCCTGCGGACCCTGGGACAGAGGTGAGCGGGGGCAGGGTCTGAAATGGGAGGTGGCGTGTAAACTGGGTCCTGAAGGAAAGGCAGGAGTTTGCCAGCTGCGGGGTATGTTTCCAAGTCGGTCCAGTGCGTGGGTCCCAGGTCCTGGATCCTGCTCGCTTAGCCACTTGCCGTTTCAGCCCCAGAATGGGGGCAGAGAGAGGCAGGAGGGAGGGGCTGAGCAGCCCCAGACCCTGAGGTTGCCCAAGTCCTGTGCAGGGCACGCACAGCTCCAGGCATCCTCAGGGGACAAGTGAGAGACTCCAAGGGGAGGAGGGGAAAGAGGAGCTGTCTGGGAAAGTCTTCCCATGGAGGATGTATCGTTTTCTTCTAACACACATTAGAATTATTATTACAATGACAATATGTGTTCCTTGTCAGGAAACCCAACGGTAAAGAACTGTATAAAATAAAAAAGCAGAAGTTCAAAGTTTTCCCTCCTGACCAATTCTTCTCCCCAAAGAGTCTCCCGTTTTTCAACATTTGATGCCCTTAATACATGGAGAATCATAGGCCTAGATTTTCTTTTTCCCCAGCAAAATGGGATCATAGTAATATTATATCTTAATCTACAACTTGCTTTTATTCACTCTCACTACTCATCTTTTCGGCAAATATTTCTTGAGCACCTAGTATACGCCAGGCACAGTGTTAGGCTCTGGGAAAAAGTAAAGAGCAAGTCAGGCACGGAAACCACTCACACAGAGTTGGCCTTATGGAAAGACACACTAGTTAGGTAAACAAATTATACACGATATAATCACAGGTTATGAGGAGTGTGTGGAGGAAATAAGCAGGACTCTGTCAGAGGGGAAAAAAAAGAGGAGACCTGTTTTACATGGGGTGGCCAGGGAAGGCTCTTCGGAAGAGGGACACTGGAAGTGACACTCGAAGGGAGAGAAAGGGGCAGCCCCAGAAGCCGAGAACCAGGACTCTAGGCAGCGGGGCGAGAGATGAAAGTGTGTCCCCAGGTAACTCTCACCTGCGTCAGGTCACAAACCCAAACTTCTTTCCTCTATCAACTTTGGCCTGAGCCAGTGAAGAGGTCTTGGTGGGGAGGTGGCCGATGTGTGACTATAGGAGTGCTGAGTCACCCTGGGCTGGGAAGCAGCCTAGCTGGGAGGCACTGCCCGGGAGGAGCAGGTCTTTGGGGGTCGGTCCGGCCTTCCTACCAGAGGGAGGAGGCAGGAGGAGGCTGTGCCCGGACAACCTCTGGCCCGGCTTTTTTATCCATCCTGGGAAGATTCTTTCCAGGAGCAGACAGACCACGATTCCCCTGGGAACTGGAGAGAACTGGGCGAATGGCAAGGCTGGCAGGATCTTCGCTCCATCAGTGTAAGGAGAACAATACATTGCATCTTCTCTGGCTGCTTGGTGGCTGCTGGGAGTTAAGTACTCGAGGCTGAGCCGTGTTTCGCAGAAAAGTGCTGTGATCAGTTAGCAATGTCTGCTGTGAGGGCTGGAAGGGACAGAAGGGGCCTGTGTGCTCTCTGCCAACTCTGACCATCTACAGATGCGGAGCCAGAGGAGCAGAGAAGTGTCTAATTCATCGTTCTAGCTCCAGTCTCGGTACAGTGCCTGTCACCGCGTCACAGCGTCAGGAAGGTCTGTGGAACTGAGTTGTGTAAGACTAATTGCCACAGTGTCAGTTTTGGGTTTCTCTCTTAAAATCAGACAGGTGGCTGCTTTGGTGCAGGAACTCTTGTCTGTTTCCGCAGGGGTTTTCTGCAAAGCCAAGCACCAGAGGAGGCTGGGAAATCAGGCTGGCAGCTTTGAGATGACCTGGGCACAGAGGCTAGGAACAGACGGAGGCATCAAAAGGATCGATTGAAAACCACAAAACATTAAATATAAGAGCAGCGCCACAGAACCCGCAGTCTGGAAGCCCTTGACAGACATTTAGCTGTATTAAGCCAGAACCAAACACTGACGGGGGTTCAAACCTCGGCCTTACCTCTCTCTGGCTGCCCAGCTCTGGCAAGTGAAAGAGCCCCTCTAACTCCATGTCGTTTTCTTATCTATAGAAGAAGGACAATGCAATCTCTACCGCATAGGATTAAATGACATATATAAGCAAAATGCCAACCAGTGTTTGACATGGAAAATGAGAGCTTTTGTTTCACAAAGGGAAAGCAAGAAAAGGGAGGGGGGCGGTTTTCAAGGACACAGAGACAGTAAGGGTTGCATATCTAGCAGCTGTTTGTGTAACACGGACACATTTTACCGGTCTAGTCTACACCTCCAGAACATCCCACCTGTCACCTCTCCTTAAGACTTCAGGCCGCCGGTCCAAGGTGGGCTCGCGCTGCCCCAATGCTGCAGTGCCAGGGCCGAGGGGTAGGGCAGGGTCTGGGCTGCACGACCCGCCTTAGGTCGAGCCCAGAGCGGGAAGACAGTCGATCGGTCCTCAGGGGCTCACCAAAGTCCAGCTCTGCTTGCCCCGCGCAAGTTGCTTCCTGCCGGGCCTCAGTTTTCCCTCCGTGACGTGGGAATGTCAGCCTGGACCCGGGGGCGGGGAGTGAGCGGGGGGCGAGGGTTTAGCGCGGATTAGCGGGGATTAGCGCGGGCGGCGAGCGGCGCTGTGACTCAGGCGCGCGTTCGCGTCCCAGCCACCGCCCAGCGCCAGGCTCAGGCCGCCGCCTCCGCCAATCACAGGCCGGCTCCCACTCCGCGGCGCGGCGCGGAAGAAACGCCGGAGCCTATTGGCTGGCGCAGCGCGCGGTGCCTGGCCTGAGATTCTGCGGCCCCACGGTCCCCCGCCACGCCTCCTCCGCACCTGCGCGGGGTCGACAGGCGCGCGGCCGCACTTCTTGCGGAATCTGCGCTGCTCAAAGCTCCTCCAGGTCCCGAGGGAGTTCCCGTTGGTGCCAGGTGGCGTCAGCATCCTTCGCTTTCCGCGGCAGTCCGGCACAAAGGTGCGATCGTGGCCCTGCTTCAGATCCCACCTGTGCCATGTGCATGCTCCCTGATCTCTACAAATCGAGCTAAATCCTCTGTTTCCGTGCAGGACCGAAACTCATCACTAAGAGTCCATCACGGGGGATTCTGGGGCCCCCGGCTAGTGTGTTAGAAATGCAACTGTTCGCTGGAGCCCCCACCCGACCTGCCAAGCCAGGCTGCGTCTCAGGGGGACGGCGTGCGAGGCCCTTGGAGGCTGCGGAGCGCCCTGCTCTGCGTCCTGCCAGCTGCTAACTTAGGGCAGGTTACTCTGGGGTGCAGTTTCCTCTCCATCCCCGGAAAGCAGCTCTGCCCCAGCCCTGCCCCTCTGGGCTGTGGCTCCCTTTCCCCTTCCTCTTCCTCAGCAGGGAAAGGACACAAAGGATGCACCTTTGTCACCTGGGCCTGGGACGACCCGCCCTTGTTGCCTCCTCGGTGTGGGTGAGGCCTAAAGGGAGTTTAATGATAATTTTAAGTACTTACAGTGTTTCTAATCCTTGGTAAGTGCTTTACTTGATTATTCATTTAGTGTTCAATAAACAGCTCTGGGAAGGGAGGCACTCTCATTATCCCCACTTTGGGATGAGGAAATGGAGGCTGTGTAGATGAGGTCACTGGTCCAGGTTCCCTCAGCTGGTGGTGGCTGCCTGGGGCTTGGCTTTATCCTTGGGACCCACTGTGTGACACTATCTGCTCTTTACTAGACAGAGGACAGTGACCGGTCTGGGGAGAAAGTCTAACCTGGATCTGGATGGAGTTGGGGGTCCGAGGGTCTCCTTGCCTCCCTCAAAGGAAGGGGTTGAGCCTTTGTGGCGCCTGCCTGGAGAAGAGCGAGCCCTGCTATAAGCCTAGCTTTGAACTTGGACTTGATGATTTCAGGGCTGAGCCCACAAACTGGAATGTGGAGGTTGGTGCCATGCCACCTCTTTCCAAAACAAAGAAGACGAGGCTCAGGGTGCCAGTTTCCTACAGCTGCTGCGACAAACGGTTACCAATCTGCTGACTTAACAATACACATTTATTATTTTACAGTCTCAGAGGTTGGAATTCCAACTTGGGTCTCCCTGGGCTAAAGTCAAAGGGCCCCTTCCCTTCAGGAGCTTTGGGGGTGACTGTTTCCCCACCTGTCCCAGTTCTTGGAGCCCCCTTCTTGGTGAGTAGCCCTTTACTCCAGAATTAGCAGTGTTGCATGTCTCTGACCCTCTTCCGTAGTCTTGTCTCTCTCTGACTCCAGCCAGGAAACGGTCTTTGCTTTTGAAGATTTATATGCTTAGATTGGCCCTATTGGCTAATCCAGGATCATCTCCTGAGAGCCTTACCCTCAATCACATGCACAAAATTCCTTTTGCTGTGTTCCCAAATTCTGGGGATTAACACAGGGACATCTTTAATGGGCCATTATTTAGCCTACGACAGAGAGGTTAAGCAATCTGTCCCAAATCTTCCCAGAAGCAGCAGAGACAGCCAGGATTTAAACCTGAGCCCCAGCTCCCAAGGACCCCTTCCACATGCTCTCCAACTTCTACTGTGCCCCGAAGGTCGCAAGGACTTTTCAAATTAACAATTCATTTTACAAACAAAGATGTCTCAGTAGGTGGTTGGTAGATGAGACTCAGAGGACGGAAATGCCAAAGATAAAGTGGAGGAGGGAGACCACCGGAGAGTTACTGCTGCCCTGGAAGGTCTGTGTGTGTCCCAGGCTGGCCAAAAGGCAGGAGCTGGTGTGAGAGAGAGCTGTAGCTCCTTGCTGGTGGAAGGGGACCTTGCTCCCCCAGCCATTGCCCTCCCCTGGACGTGCTTCAGCTCTGCCCTCATACTTACCTAGCAGTGTCTTGGGCTTCCTCCAGATTTTGTATTTGGAGATATGACGCTGAGGTCATTAGTTACCAAAAGTCACTGTGTTGATCAGGGGGATATGATCAAGACCACTTGTGTTTGTTAGAATACCTTTCAGCAGCTGCATGTTGTAGAAAACCCAACTCAACTAATAAAGGAAATTTATTGGTGCTGAAAAGCCAGAGGTAGACTGATTTTCAGGTAGAGTTTGATCCAGCAGCTCCTCCATGGTCGGTTTTATAGCCTTAATATCAGCTCCCTTCTCAGGCAGACTCTCCCCTTGTGCTCCTAAGATGGCGCCAAGAAGATTCTGGGGCACTATGTTCCTGGATTCGAATCCAGGAAAGGAGCAAAAAGTTCAGCTCCCCGGTAGCTCAGAAAAGTTCTGGAAGGGAGTCTTTTTGGTCCAGATTAGCCTGCCTCCTGCCTGGTCATCTGTCCATTTCATAGTCAATAGCTGGCCGGAAGGATGGGCCTTGCTGATTTGATTGGTTTACACCATTTGGCACCTCAGAACTGAGGCTGGGTGGTCCCAAAGATCTGGGTTGGCACCTTGAAGGTCCTCTTAGGAAGAGGGAACAGATGCTGGGGAGTCTGTGGCATAGCTTTTCCTGCCATCAGCTTGTGCCTGTGATGAGGACACTCAGTTTTGTTCTGTGTGAACAGTGGGTATGTTTGTACTAGCTGTGGTCTGGATCTTGAATGTTCCAAAAAGCCCATGTGTTGAACGCTCAGTCCTCAGAGTGGTGTTGTTGGGAGGTGGGGCCTAGTGGGAGGTCCTTAGGTCATAGAGGGTGTAGCCTTGGAGGGGACTGTGGGAGGGGACTATGCCTTCCTCCTCTTGTTCTCTGGCTGTGAGATGTGTGGTTTGCTCTGCCATGCACTCCCCTCCTTTGCCAACTGGCACCTGGCCACCAGAGGCCTGAGCAATTGGGCCACCCAACCTTGGGCCGGACCTGCTAAAACTGTGAGCCAAAATAAAGCTTTCCCTTTACAAGTTCATTGTCTCAGGTATTTCATTACAGTAACAGAAAACTGACTAACAGAATGTCTATGGACACCACGACTCATGTGTGTATGTCCAGATGACAAGGAAATTAGGGAGAAGAGAAAATGAAGGCCAAATAGGAAAAATGAGGGAAATTAGCACGTGGAATTTAGTATCACAGCTTGTACCTTATCCCAGCCTCTCTTCGGCTTGGTTTCTCATCTATAAGAAGAAAATACCAATGCCAGCAGCATGAAATCAAATGTAAAAGGTTTGTGTAAATAGAAAGGAGTGACCCCTCAATCATTCAACAAGCATTTATTGAGTGCCAACTGCATGCCAGGCCCCAGACTGGGGACCTAATGACGGGCAAGAAAGATATGATCCCTATTTTTGTTTGTTTGTTTGTTTGTTTTTTGCAGTGTTGAGTATAGAGACCAGGGCCTGGAACTTGGTAGCAAGCACTGTACCACTGAGCTACTTGCCCAGCTCATGATCTCAAAGGGACCGTAGGATTCCGGCTAGAAGAAGGGATTGCAAATGTGATGAAAGATGGTCATGGCAGAGGGGCTTCCCCTGCTGTCACAGGTGAGTAGTGACATTCCCAGGGCTGCACAGTGGCAGAGCGGGGACTTGAGCCTAGACTCTCCCTGCTGTCTTGGCTGCACCCCACGGCCTCTCCCCCCACACAGTAGCTACCTTCCGGTTAAGGGGCCAGACTTCTTTCTTCTGCACTTGGAATGATGCTTTTCCTGGTTCAGGGATCTGAAGGCCCTTCCCAAGTTATTGCTGTAACTGGGCTGGAGGATTAATCACGGCTTTTTGGTTCTACTTTCCCCCACAGCAGCCCTGCACGCTGCCAAGAGAAGGAGGTGGAGCTCAGGTGCCAGATAATGATTTTCTGGGATGATGTTGTGGGGAAGAAGAGGTCAGACCGGTTCTGCTCTGTTGTCTTGAGTGTGCGTGCACGCGCATACTTGGGAGTGTGCGTGTGTGTGTGTTGGGGGTGGTGTCTTCAGATGTTGAAAGTATTGCTGGACAGGGTCAGAGCCTTCCCCCATGGAGACCTGAGTCTAGACCTTGTTCTATCATTCTATAGTGAGGTCGCTAAAGCCAAATCATTTTTGCCTTCTGAGCCTCAGTTTCACTCTGTATGCCTCATTGTCTTTCTAATGAGATGTCCGTATGGATTCAGCTTGACACGACTGCAGCCATCTTGAGTTGGAACTGCCATGATTGTCCCCAAGTAACCCTGGCTGTAGAGTTTTCCAGCAAACTACAAATAGGCAAACCATGAAAGTGGTATGTGGAGCTTACAAGTGGACCCTGGCTCCAGGAATGTGCCTGACTCTTTGACATTAGCTTAAGATAAACCAGGAAAAAAAAAAAAAAAGATAAACCAGGAATATTCCAGTCAGGATGAAGTCACTTCTGTCCTAACCCATAAATACATCCCTCTTTCTAACCAAAATTGGGGGGGGGGAGGGCAAACGGTTCTGTCAGTAAGTACACAGGAACCACAGTCCGCAGTCTTGGATCTGTCTGCTCTTTCCTCAGCCTCATGGTAACTTGGGGCCTGTCCTCCCACATTGGGGCTGGATTGTTACGGAACAATGTCCACGAAAATTAAGTAAGACCATGACAGTGAAAATGGAAAAGGCAGGACACCCCATAAGGCAGAATAGTTAGGGTGTGGATCGTCTCTCTTCAAGTCCCAGCCTCCCCATTTACTAGACACAGAGCTTGATTTCATTTTCCTCGGTCTGAGTTTCCTTATCTCTGAAATGGAAAGACTATTCGAAGCTACAGGAATTTCTCGGTTGGGAGATTCCATCAGTTGTCAGACAAAATAAATAAAGAAGACAGAGCATCAGTTGGTGGATGCCAGCCCAGACGGGATGCCAAGCAACAGAAACTCCCAGGGGAGGTACACAGTGATGGGATCACAAGGGGAAACTGAGGTGACATAGCTGAGACCCTGCTGTGGGGAGCCAGGCAGCACACGGAGTCCTCAAAATGTGGGTCACAGACCGTATGCCACCGAGCCCGCCTCCACGCGGGGCCCTGAGCCCAGCCAGTTGCCAGCTGGGTGACGCTCTGTCAGTCAGATTGTGATGCCACATTTAAGTATTAACCAGAACTCGATGCTACTGGGAAAGGGGGACAGGCTGAGGACAGGAAAGAAAACCCCTAAATTGATGGAATTTACCTTGACTGGTTCAAAGGCAAATAAATCCTAATGGACTGAGATAACAGAGGTTGCTCACTAGCCAGTTAAGTTCCCACCACAAAGGAACAAGGAGGTTGAGATATCAATATGTTTGGCTGCAGAAAAATAAAATAGTGTTTCTTGCACACTTGAGTTTGTGTACTGGGGAATCCACACCCACTGTATATTCAAATAGAGCCATATGTGGCATTCACAGTGTTTCGGGCAATGTCAGACAGCTGTGTGACTGCCGTTCCCAAAGATTATGCTGCCTAGTAGTATCGAACTTTTTTCTTTTCCTGGTGCTGGGGATCGAATTCGGGGCCTTGTGCTTGCAAGGCAAGCGCTCTAACCACTGAGATACACCCCAGCCCTTATGCTGCCTGATGGTATCAGCTGGCTTAGGCGTGTGCTCTATGTCGCTCACACAGTGAGGAAACCAGCTAACATTTTTCAGAGCGTATCCTCATCCCTAAGTGACACACGACTGAACAAGTAGCCCATAAACAGATTTGCATATACAGTTGTGACTTAGCATCCTGGGGGATTGGTTTCAGAGACCCACGGATACCAAAATCCCAAGATACACAAATCCTTTTCATAAAATGGCATCGTATTTGCATATAACCCACACACATCCTCCTGTATACTTTAAATTGTCTCTAGAGTCCTTAACTAATGCAATATAAATGCTATGTAAATAATTGTTATACTGTGTTGTTTAGGAAATGATGTGCCTTGGACACATGCTGGTCACATGCTCACACCAGCTGCAAGGGATGCTGGGAAGTAGAGTCCTCAGCCGGGTGGTCAGGCACGTGCATGCTTCACACAGGACACCTCTGAGGCACGGGGCATCCCGGGAGGCTCCTAGAGCTTGGCAGAGTCCTCTGCTGGGGCCCACGACAGTGCAGCGTGGCTTCCTGGAGCCCGTCAGAGTGCAGCGTGGCTTCTTTCACCAGGCCAGCTCCCTCACCTCTGCGTCCCAAGGTGTTGATGCTGAGCCCCTAGCATCAGCCCCTGTATAAATCCTCTTCTCAGAGCCATCTCTGGGGGAACCCAGCCTAACACGCCAACTCCCTGGATCTGTGATATCATCGTGCAGACTAAATGTGACATTTTCAGTAAAACCCACACAGAGCAGTTGCTCAGTAAATAAGGGCAGCACTTCTGTAGAGAGCCCTGGCTCTGCCTCATATGAGTACCGTCATCCACTCTTCTCAAGCAGCCTGAGAGAGGTGCTCTCATTCCCATTTTACAGACAAGGAAACTGAGGCTCCATGAGGTTGAATGATGTGCTCCAGGCACTCAGCTTGCAACTACTCAGGTGCAGCAGACTGTCACCTCGTGGGTGACAATTGTGAGGACAGCGATGGCAGGAAAGGGGCCTTTATCTCCGAAGACTCTGGCGAGAACTTCTAACCCTGTCACCTCATGGGCCCCTTCAAGCCTCCCATGCAGCATGGATGGAAGTGCTTTGAAAACAGCAGCATGCCAGGCACCTCTGAGGTGTGGCCATCTCCCGAGATGCCTTTCGTAACGATGATAATAGTGCCCATTTGTGGGCCACTCACGAGGAGCTGGCCTGTGTTAAACACTTGACAAACATTATGTCACTTGCTTCTTGCCAACCCCAGGAGGCAGGTGGCACGTGAGGCAACAGAGGCTCCGGGGTTAAGCAAATTGCCCCGGGTGCCAGGCCGGGAGGTGTGACGCGGGCCACTCACTGTGAGGCTGTCTCTTGCCTCTTGTCTTTGGCCAGAGGAGGCCTAGAAGCAGCTGCTCTCGGACGCCTGCTTCTCAGGCTCTGCGGGACCCCAATAGTCAGGGTTAAGCTGTCCAGGGCCAGCGAGGGTCCGAGGGCCGGGCTCCAGGGGAGTCCTGGAGAAGCCCCGAGTCGGATGGGCCCCCCAGCAGGGAAGCTCAGTGTCTGCCGTCTTAGGGCAGAGCTGGAGTGTCCCGGTGTGGAGAGAGAGCCGGAGGAGCCTGCTCTAACATGGGGGGAGACAGAGGCTGCAGGAAAGAAGGAAGGGAGTGGCGATGGGGTGGGGGAGAAGCTGGAGGAGGAAGCGGAAGAAGGCCGAGGGCAGGCCCCCCTACCGCTCCTGCGCCTGTGTGCTGCAGCCTGTAACTGCCAGGTGGCCGAGTGGCCAGTCATGAGGATGTGATGGGGCCTCGTGAGGAAGCCACACAGGCCGCAGAGTGGGGGACCCACTGACTCAGCAGCTGCCCGGCAGGGCTGTGCCCAGGTGCCCCCACTCCCTTGCTGTGTGGCCACGGCTGCTCTTTCTTAGCCCGGGGTCCCCTGGAACCCTGTCTGTAGTTGTCCTTGCTGCCAAAGCCCCAGGTCTGTCCTGGACCACGCAGCAGCTTTGACTTCATGCCCTGTGCCCTTTCTGGGTTGGGTGACACGGCAGCTTCCCACAAGCCCAGGCTAGCAGGGTACAGGGGTGGGGACACTCAGCTGGACTCAGCTGTCCTTCGTGAGAACAACTCCTGGGTACACGTCCAGCCTTTACCCAGCAGGGCAACCTGACAGGATAGATTATGAGACCCGCAGTTCCTCATGCTCTGGTCTGGACTTTAAGTTATTTTCCCCTTCCTCAATCTTGGTGATTAGTGAGGCTTTGTAACCGCCCTGCCACCCAAAGCCAGGCACCACTCGGGCAATTTGCTCCACAGAGCTGGGATCACATGGACCTTGAACATTTTTGTCCCTCCGTTCTGCCACATAATAGGTGTTCAACGAATATGTGTGGACTCGATGGGTGCCCGGATGGCAGGATAAATGCACCGCACCTTCTGTGTGCCTCAGTGTTGTGGAAAAGGGATGTAAAAGTGCCGGTGGGGGGGTAGCCTGGCCTCCGCATAGGGACAAGGTCAAGTGTACGTCAGCTGTGATGGTTTATCTGGCTGCAGTGTGTGAGCTTGGGTGGCTGCCCTGCTGGGCTCTCGGGGTCTCGATTCGGATTCCTGCCCATGGCCTTGGGGAGGAGTCTGGGCCAGCATCTGTCAGAGGGGCTCAGAACCTGTTTTTTATTTTGTGTTTGCAGTGCTGGGGATGGAACTCAGGGCTTGGCACATGCCAGGCGAGTGTTCTACCACTGAGCTACACCCCAGCCTGGAGCTCGAGACCTTTGCTGTTCCAGCCTCCAGCTCCAGAGGATTTGTGGGGCCACCCAGATCCCAGCGTCATTGTTCCAGTGCCCACAGCAGCTACGGGGAGGGCAGCCAGCGACCCTTCTGCAAGACCCCATCTGAAAGAGCAGAGCTGGGGCAGGACACCACACAGAGGCGACCCGGGACTGGGGCGTCTCTGTCAGTCTCTGAGCTTCTGCTGAGCGCCTGCTGTGTGCACAGTTAAGGGGGGGCAGCGGGTGCCTGGGGGGCAACAAGGTGGGGCGAAGTGCAACCGTCTTTGGGGGCCCCGGGGAGGCTGTCCTCTGCAGCTGGCGGGCCAGGTCTCAGCAGTTCAGGGGAGAGGGGAGGGGCTCCAGCCCCCACTGTCTTTAGAAGTCCAGCCTCTCGGCCTGGCCCCAGGGCCCTGGGCACTGCTCTTCCCCTTCTTCAGCCATCCTGAGCCATGCCCCACTCTGTGAGCATGGTGCCACCCCATAGATCCTCCTGCCTGCCGTGTCCTCTCTCTCTTGCCCGCCTGGCCAACCCCTGCTGCTCCCTGAGACTAGGCTTAAAGCCACCTGCTCCACGACGTCTTCCTGTCTGCCCAGGACAGTCTGTTCCTTCCTCCTCTACCTCCCACAGCACCTGCTGCCTACATCGCACAAATCACCTGCATTTGCATAATTGGCTTCGAGACTGTGGGTAGGTTATTAAACTCTGTGCCTCGGTTTCCTTATCTATAAAGTAGGAACAATAATAGTACCTGCCTTGAATGGATTAACACTTGTACAGCATTTACAAGAACATCTGGTATGCAGTAAGTAGTAAATGTTACCCAATATTAAAATAATTGCTCTTACCTCATAGGGCTGTTAAGAGGATTAGATGTGAAGTGCTTAGTACCATCCCTGCCTGGATCAGGAGAGCTCTCGAGAAAGGGGAGCTCCCATCTACCCCCCTCGTCCCCACCACCATCACCGCTCTTTACCATCATCTCCATCATTCCCACCATCACCAGCCTCACTATCACCATCTACACTGTCACCATCCCCACAGTCCCCATCCCCACCATCGCCATCATCATCCCCACAACCACCCTTCCCAATCATCAGTTCGCCCATCTGCCTCCCCAGACTGTGAACCTCCGAGGCAGAACTGTGCCTTGGCCATCTTTGATGTCAATGGCAATCTTGGAACCAGGCACATAGTAGGTCATCAGTAAGTGCGTCTCTGCAGAATGAAGGAAGAAGACTGTGGCCTGGGGTGTTGAGGAAGACAAAGATGAACGAGGTTTAGAGGGGTCAGGCCCACGGTTTGGGGAGAGGGCTCCAGGCAGGCACCACCCTGGGGACAGCCAGTGCCAGGGAGGCTCCATCCTTTGCGGAGTGACTCCAAAGCCTTTTGGATCCAAAGCTGAGGCCTCCGCGGGAGCAGCAGCGCATTGAGAAGGATTTGGGGAAAGACAGGTCCCCTCTGAAGTCAGCTCACCCTAAGCTTCTCGTCTCAGACCCCACCCTCTGCGTTAGCGCTTGATCCCAGAGTTGTGAGGGCGGCTCTGGGCGACAAGGGTGTGCACAGTTCGGCAGTGTCTTTGGCAGGAAGGGCGTGGGAGAACTAGGGACGCTTCCTGGAGGAGGAAGAAAGAAATCCAGAGGAGGAGCAGTGGGACCTGCGGCCAGCAGAGTCAGAGAGGAAGGAGCCCAGCCTGCCCACCTCCTGCCCCTCACTGCCCGATCCGAGCTCGGCTCCCATCAGCCCCGCGGGAGTCTTGTGGCTTCCTCCTTCCGCTCCTGCCTGCTCTGTACCCACTCCCTGCACAGCGCCCTCTGCCGACAATCTCGTGCTGACTCCACTTTGCTTGGAGTCAAACCGAAGGGCTGGGCCTGCAGAGGAGTCTCTGCGTGGCTGCTTCTGTCTGTGGTTTCCATCTTTTCCGCTTTCCCACCTTCTTGGCTCCAAGGTCTCTCTATGGTTCCCGAAGCCCCCAAGATGGTCTTGCACCCCAGGACCTTTGCACAGGGTCCCCTCCCCACCCGGAGCACTTTGCCTGCCAATGTCTGGGCTTTTTATCCTGGAGGTTCAGCTTCTATGTTGCTTTGTCTATGAGGCTTTCTCAGACCCCCTCATTTGCCTCCTTCATAAACCTCAGCACGGTTCGCAACAACCTTGACCCCCCTCCCCTTGGTACTGGGGCCTGAACTCAGGGCTGCACACCGAGTGACATCCCCAGCCTTTGTTAAAATTTTTAAATTTTGAGACAGGGTCTCACTAATTTGTTAAGTTGCTCAGGATGGCCTCAAACTTGTGACCTTCCTGCCTCAGCTTCCTAAGTAGCCGGGATTACACGTATGTACCACTGCCCATGGCAGCTTCACTCTTTTAAAATTTGTTTACTCTCCCTCCTCTCCACAGAACGTCAGCTTTGTGAGAACTGTGCTTTGTTTTCTCCTTTACTGCTGCCTCCCCTGCTGGTACCCAGCAGGCCCTCAACATGGAAACAGCAGTCTCCGGTGCTTCAAGATGAGGCAGGTGGGGGAGTCCTGGAAGACTTCCTGGAGGAAGTGTTCGGACCTGGGAAACAAAGGCAGAGAAGGGGATCTGTGGTTAAAAGTGGGAATAGAGCCAGATGAAAGGGGATCAGGGGAATCACTTTGGCTCCTTGGAGTATTTTTAGTCCTGCCCAAGGCCTGGAAGCTTCTATTTAGATGCCACCTTGCTCCAGGCAGGCCATCCCATGTGCTCTTAGAGCCAGGTATATCCAATTCTGCAACTGGTCGCTGTGTGACTGTGGACAAGTCCCTTAATAGCTCCGGGCCTCAATCACCTCATCTGCTAAATGGGGTGGTGGTAACAATGGCCTGCGTTAATTGAATGACAGGCAGAGTGCTGAGTGCTTCACACACAGTAGCTAATTGCACCCTCCTTGCCACCCCAGGAGACAGGCAGGCTGGGGGAGGATCCGTGTGGTTGATCCCGCCGCCAAGGGCTCGGTTCCATGCCGGGACCCGGTAAGTGCTCAGTGCTGAGTCACCAGTGAGGTCGGCGGTATGGGACTTTGTTCCCTTGTGGAGGCTATGCAGGCCCTGAGTCCCTCTGGATGTCAACTAGGCCTGAGTCAGGCCCGTCCTCAAAGTCCTGACCTGGACATTGCCCACGCCAGGGGATGGCTGCAAATCTCCCTTCCCTCTGGGCCTGCCTTGCTGCTCCCCAGCAGAGCGGTGAGTCACGATGGTTGCCTCACTGGCTTCGAGCCCAGCCAGCTGCCTTCTGTGTGTCACATTTTTACTCGAGTTAATTACAGCCATTACCACCATGATGAAAAAGTTATGTGATCTCAGGCGGGTCCGGGGAACTGTGGACCCTGGAGACCTGCTCTGTGTGGAGGCTTGGGGTGCCCTCCCTGCTGGCCCCGTCTCATTTCCCCCATTGCCTGGCCCCCTTTGAGGTCAAAGATGGTGTTTATCTCACCAACCTGGCTCTCCGCACAAAGGCACTGAAAGAATCTTCCAAAATGGGTGACTGAGTTGTCCAGAAAGTAGAGGAAGCACACAAAGGTGCATGTGCATGGGCACACACACACACACACACACACACACACACACACGCAAATACACACATACACACACACACACACACACTACAGGGAACATGCACCCAAATCCAGAGGTAAAAGATTGCTGGGCTGACAGCCCCATCATCAGCCCAGCTGAAACTTTCTTGCTTCTAAAAATCATGGCCAGCCAAGCATGGTGGCACATGCTTATAATCCCAGCCCTCAGAAGGCTGAGGCAGGAGGATCACTGCAAATTCGAGGGCATCCTGGGCTGCATAGTGAGTTCAAAGCCAGCCTCAACTACTTAGTGAGACCCTGCCTCAAAAAAAAAAAAAAACCCAAAAAATCATAGCCAGATTTATACAAAGTCCACTCTTTTTACTATAAAATTTTCTGAGTTTTCAGGAATGTAGGGAACCATGTCCCCACTGCCGCAATCAAGAGGTCTGGAACCATTTCATCTCCCACAATTTCCCTGAACCTCTTTTCAGTCACCTCCTTTTCTCATCTTTGGTGGCTTAAAAGTCCTGGTAAATTTTCTGTCCTACATTTTTCCCTCTTCCAGGATGTCGTGTAAGTGAAGTCACAGGGGTACCCTCTTTCCACCCTGATGTTCACTGTGTACACTGCTTTGGGACCCACCTGTGTCCTGTGGATAAGCATGCATGCGGCTCATTCAGATGTCCCACTGTATTTGCGTATTCACTTGCTGAAGGACGTCTGGGGTGTTTTGAGCTTTTGGTTATTGTGAATAAAATTTCTACAAACACTTTTTTTGTTTTTGTTATTTCGGTGCCCGGGATTGAACTCAGAGCCTTGCACTTGCTAGCCAAGCACTCTAACCACTGAGCTAAATCCCCATCCCTGAGTGTTTTAAGTGGAGGAAATTAAGATTTGCTATAAGTATGTGAGGTGGCGGATATGTTAACTAGTTTGATTGTGGTAATCATTTCCCAACAAATAAGTATCTCAAAATGTCTTAGTTACTTTCTCATTCCTGGGACAAAATACCCAAAATCCACAAGTTACATGAGGAAAGGTTTATTCCGGCTCACATTTTGTAGAGGTGTCAAAGTAGGGTGGCATGGCAGAGGGACACAGCAGAGGAGAAACAGGTAGGGCAAGTAGAAAGCAGGAAGTGGCAGCAGCAAGCCTCCCTTTCCCTTTTATCTCATCCAGGCTACAAGCCTATTGGTTGCTACCACCCACACCCAGGGTCTTCCTATTATCCACAAACACACTAAACCAATCAGTGGACATACCCTAGATCCAGCCACCTTTGAAAAGCCCCACCTACAAGTGCATGAGGCTTTGGGAGGACATGTAGATGCAAGTCATTACACAAAACATGTTTTACATCTTAAATATATGTGATTTTATTTGTCAGTTATACTAAAAATGAAAACACGTCCATGGAAAGAATTGCATAGGAATGTTCATAAAAGGTTATAAGAACCTTAAACTGGAAACAACACGGATGTCCAGCAGTGTGGAACAAATTCTAGTATATAATGGGATTCTACATTCCTTTACTTATTGCTAAAAGCAATAAAAAGGAAAGGACTGTGGACACTTTCAACATCATAGATTAATCTCAGAAACATGTGAAAAGAAAGAAGCTCGATACAAAAAGGTATGCTGCTTACAGCTTCATTTATATTATCTCCTGGAATACGCACAAGCTAGTCTATGGGACAGAATACAGATTGGCGGTTGCCCAGGGCTGAGGGCTAGGAAGGGCTCCCTGCAAAGCGTCAAGGGAAATAGAGGGTAATGAAAACATTCTTTCCTGGTTATGGAGGTTGTTACCTGACTGTATACATTTGTCAAAACTCGTCAAACTATGTTTAAAACGGATGATTTTATTGTATGTAAGTCATGTATAAAATGTGAGTTAAACCTTAGTGAAGTTATTTTTCAATCTGAAAAGGGAAGCTGGCTGGGATCAATTTTCAAGCCTTTGTCACCCATGATCCATGTCCCCTCTGGGACACTTTCCCTCTCTTGGCTTTCTCCCACCTCTCTGGCTCCTTCTCAGGATCCTTTCTTGTCCCCAACCTCTGAAGTAGCGGCTCCAGGGCTCTGTGCTTGGGCCGCATCTCTTGCCCATCTTCTCTCCCTCCCTGAAGCATCACATCCAGTCTCGTGGCTCTGGAGTCGCCTGCCCACTCTCACATCCTTCCTCCAGCCCAGGTGGCCCTGGAGCTCCAGAGGGATTATCCACTCCCTTGCTGCGTGTGGCTCTTGGACGGCTAATGGGCGCTTGGGTCTCAGCACCTCACATCATCCTCCTGACCTCCAGCCTTACACACCTGCCCTCCCTGAGATTCCCCTCCCTCCATCATGGCAGCTCCCAGCTTCCGGTTGCTTCCACCCTAAAGCGGAGGATTCTCTGACACCTTTTCTCTCTCACCACATTTAATCCATGAATGAATTTTGTTGAATTTGCTTCCCCCCAAAAAACAGTCTCTACGTGATCGCTTGTTGGCTGCTTCACGGTTCCTCCCTGGGACCAGCCACTGTTGTTTCTCATTGGAATTATCATGGCTGCCTCTGACTGGCCCCTCAGCTCCCACCCTGAGCTACCTAAAGTCTGTGGTCAGCAAAGCACAGAGGGTCTATGTCAAAATATGAGCCACATCATGTCTTTGCTTTGCTCATACCCTTCTGAAGACTCCTCATCTCATTCTGAGCAAGTGTGAGCTTCCTTTGGCCTCCAAGGCTGGCATGGTTTCCACCTTTCACCTTTCTGACTTCCTGTCCTACTGCCCTGTCCTTGCCCTCCCTGCCCACCCCCAGGCCACACTGGACCCCCAGTGTTTCCTTGAATGTGTCGACCAAGGTCCTGTGTCTGGGCTTTGCACTTCTGCTGTCTCTCCTGGTACTCAGGTCCCCAACAGTCTCCAACACTCTTCTCTTGCTTCCTTCTGGTCTTACCCAAGTGTCGTGCTGCTAGAGGGGCTTCCTGACCCTATATAAGACAGCAACCCTGTCCTGCTCTGTGTGGCTGATCACTGAGACTTATCACCTTTGATTAACCTTGGTCATGGGCTGAGGTATTGCTTGTCAATTTCTCTACTTCTTATCGTGTCCTCACTAAGATTCATAGGTCAAAATCCTAACTTCCAGAACCTCCGAATGTGGCCTCATCCAGAGACAGAGCCTGACACACGGAATCAAGCTCAAATGAGATCAGCAGGGTGGGCTTAGTCTATACAACTGGTGTCCTGATAAAGGGGCACCTGGGAGAGAGCCATGCTGCAGGGGCAGAGGACTATGTGAAGAGAAAGATGGCTGTTCACAAGCTGAGGAGTGAGGCTGGGACTAGAGCTTCCCCTCACAGACCACAGAAGGAACCAGCACTTGATTTTGGACTTCCAGATTCCCAGAACCAGGAAAGCAAATTTCAGTTGTTAAGCTGCCACTTGGCGTTACTTCCTTACAATCTCCCTAAAGACTCACATTCAATCTGTCCTGTTCTTCTCCTTAGAAGGAACTCAAGGACAGGCTATCTACCTACAGTATTTGGGACTCTTCCCTGCAGACAATATATATTTTATTCATTTGTTTATTGTTTGTTTTCCCCAACTTGACTCCAGCTACTAGGGGCGTAGAGTTTTGACTCTATGGTTCACTTTGTGCCCAGAACAGGGTCTGACACACAGTAAACTCTGAAATGTGTGTTGTACGATGTTGAAGATCCAGCTTTCAGTGTAGAGTTAGACACATTCTGTGCTGCTGAGCTACAGCACCAGCCTCTGTTTGTTTGAGACTCGAGCTTGCTATGTTGTCTAGGGTGGCCTCGAATTTCTGGGTTGAAGGGATCCTCCTGCCTCAGTCTCCTGAGTGCTGGAACTACAGATGAATGCCATCATGCAAGGCTGCCACTCAAGTATTTGAATGAAAAAATGAGCCAGCAATGACAATAATTGGAAGTAGAGCATATTATCTAGTTGGAAGACATATATTGTCAGAAAGCAAAACTTTCTACTTCAGACAGTCCTATATATAAAATCACAGGAAGTTTGAGAAGTAAAAGAATAGAAAAAGACGTACCGAAAGAAAAGCTGAGCCCAAGGAAGTTGGTTTGGCTTTGGCAAATGTGGACAAAACAGACTTTAAAGCAAAAACATTATGAGGAAATAAGGGAGTTAGCACACCGTGTGAAAAGATTCAGTTCACTGGCAGGCTAAAACAGCTTGAACTTGTGTGATCTAGTAACCTAAGTTCAGAAAATACAAAGCTGGCTTTCCTGGATTCTCTTTTTACCTCTCATATCCCAGGCTGGGTGTTGGAGAAGTGATAATCCCAAAACATCAACAGGCATGAAAATAAGACTCCCCACCAGACCACTTCTTTCTAGACAAAGGGCCAGGAAAAGAGCAGCTGAGCAAGACAGAAGTTTCTAGAAAACAACTCCTGTACTCTAGCCAAACATTGCAGAAAATACCGTGGCCTCAGCCTCACCCCCTCTGTGAAGGCTGAGGGGGAACCTGACCCCCGCCTTGGCTGGGCTGTAACCAGCTGCTGCAGCTCGGCAGCTGGGGGGTATCAGAGAAGCTGGGGCCGGGCCCTGCATTCCCGAGTGGTGACAATGCGGTGCCTCTCTGTCTGTGCTGTCAGTGGAGACCCTGTGTGCACAAGGAGGAGCGGGGGCAGATCTCCCATCACTATCTTGCAGTGACAAGGGGCTCCTTTGCCTGGTGTCAGAGGAGCCTGGGAGAAGACCAGGACCTGCTACCATCAGGTACTGATGAGACCAACCCCCAGTCCTCCATATCAGCAGAGGCCATGTGGGCAGTGGTGATAAAGTACCCCTGTCCCTCGCAGGCCATTGTGGGGCCTGTGCTCCCACCGCCACCCAGAGCAATCAGAAAGCCCCAGGTGCCAACAGAAGCTGAATGGAGAATCTGAACTTCTACTTCTGCCTGGCAGCAAAGAGGCAGCTGCCTCTTTCTCCACTGGAGCGTGTTGGGAGGCCTGCCATGAGGCAGGAATTCAATAAGATCCAGATTCCATAACATAAGGCCTCGATGTCTGGGCTTCAAAGGAAAAAAATCACTGGTCATACCATGAAGTATGAAAACCTCAATTTGAAAGCTAGGAGGTGTAGCTCAGCAAGACTGTTTGGCTAGCAGGCTGAGTCCCTGGTTGGATCCCAGCACCATAAAAAAATAAAAAATAAAAAAGCCAACTTGACTTGAATGAGAAAAGACCATCTAGATGTCAAATTATCTAAAAAAATTTTAAAGAAACTCTCATAAAAATAGCGATTGAGAGGTTGGGGATTTAGCTCAGTGGTCGAGTGCTTCCCTAGCAAGTGCAAAGCCCTGAGTTCGATCCCCAGCACACCCCCAAAAAGTGATTGCAAACATTCCTGAAACAAATGAAAAAGGAGAAGAAATAGAAGATAGAAAGACAAACCAAATAGAAATTTTAGCACTTGAGATACAATCATAACATGAGCTCAATGGCAGAGTGAAGAAGACACAAGGAAAAAGCAGTGAACTTGAGGACAGAACAATATAATAACCCAATTTGAACAGAGAAAAAAATAGACTGAATAGAAATGAAGAGAGTTTCAGGGTCCTGTAGTTAAAAATGGCATCTCAGAAGGAGAAGGGAAAGTGTGAAGCTGAAAAAGAACTCAAAGAAATAATTCTAAAAATCTCTCAAATTTGGCAAAAGACATAAACCTAGATCTGAGTGGAACCCAAACAGGATGAACCCAAAGAAATCTATTTGAACACATGTCATAGTCAAACTTCTGAAAAATGAAAGAGAAAAAAATCTTGACAGTCATGGTAGAGACATGACATTTTACCAATAGAGAAAATAAGTGATAGCAATTTGTAATCAGAAACTGTGGACATCAGAAGGGTGTGGCAAAACAATTTTCAAGTGCTATTAACCCTGAATTCTATGTCCAAAAAAAATGCTGTTCAGAAAAGAAAGAAATCAAGACACTATCAGATGAGGGAAAACTAGGAGAACCTGTTGCTAGCAGACCAACCCCAAGCAGTGTTTTCTAAACAGAGCGGAGGGGGTGGGTGCATAGTTTGGAGTTGAATGCTTGGCTGCTGTGTGGAAGGCCCTGGGTTTGATCCCCAGGACTGCAGAAACAACACAACCAAAAGGAAACAATAAAAGAAGGAATTTTGGAACACCAGGAGGGAAGAAGGAGCAGTGGAAAGAGCAAAATTGTAGTACACACAACAGAATTTCTTTTTCTTCTTGAGTTTTCTTTTTCTTCTTTGAGTTTGATAATTGAAGCAAAAAGTACAACATTGATGTGATTCTCATTTTATGTAGATGAAACATTTAAGACAATTATAAATGGGATGGATAAAGCAATATAAAGGGAGGTGAAGTTCTATACATCATTTGAATTGGTAAAATGATGATACCGGTAGGTTTTGATAAGTCATATATATGTACTGCAATATCTAGAGAAACTGCTGAAAAAAGTCATATGAAGCTATACATCCAAAAACAAAAAAATCAAGATGAGATTCTAAAAAATATTCAAGTAATCTTAAGGAAGGCTAGAAAAAAGTAAAAGCACAGACAAAAGTCTTAATATATCAATAATAGCATTAAATATAAATAGTCTCTATAAACCAATTAAAAGACAAAAATTGGCAGAATGGACAACAAAATGACCCAACTACTCATTGCCTACAAGAAACTCACTTCAAACAATAATATAAATAAAATGAAAATAAAAGAATGGAAAAAGATATACCATGCCTGCATTAGTTAAAAAAAAGTGAGAGTGACTATATTAATATTAGATAACATAGACTTCAGAGAAAATAAATGACCAGAGAAAGAGAGAGACATAGTGTCAAAGCAATGAGTTTACCAAGAAGACATAGAAATCCTAAATGTGTATGCATCAAACAACAGAGCCTCAAAAAATATAAAGCAAAAACTGATAGGACTGAAAATACAAATAGGCGATTATAATCCTCACAACATACACAGAAATCAGCAAGGTTATAGAAAAACTCAACATTACCAACAACAAATAGCATCTAATCAACATTTAACACCTCACCCAATAACAACAAAACAGTCTTTTTCAAAGACCTATTGGATATATACCAAGGTAGATCATATCTTGGGACATAAAACAAATCTCAAAACTTAAAAGAACTGAGATTATGCAGAGTGTGCTCTCTGACCATAATGAAATTAAAATAAAAATCAGGGGCTGGGGATTTAGCTCAGTGGTAGAGCGCTTGCCTTGCAAGCACAAGGCCCTGAGTTCGATCCCCAGCACCAAACCAAACCAAACAAAACAAAAAATCAATAACAGAAAGATAACAGGAAGATCTCTAAATGCTTGGAAATTAAACCCTAACTTCTACATAATACATGGGCTGAAGAGGAAATCTCAAGGAAAATTTTTAAAGTACACTGAACCAAATGAAGATTTAAATACAAAATATCAAAATTTAGGACACAGTCCAAACAGTGTTGAGGGGGAAGTCTATAGCACTGACTGCTTCCATTAGAGAGGACAAATTTCAAATTAGTAACCTCAGCTTCCATTTATGAAATTAGAAAAAGAAGAGAAAAGTAACCCAAAGCAATCAAATGGAAGGTGATGATAAAAATAAGAGCAGAAATCAAACAAATTAAAAGCAAACAACAGAGAAAATCAACAAAACAAAAATTTGGTTCTTTGAAAAGTTCTATAAAGTTGAAAAAAATGTCTAACAAGAAAAAAGAAAGAAAGAAAGAAAAAGACACAAATTCCCAATGCCAGAAATAAAACTAAGCATATCAATATAAACCTTGCAGACGTCAGAATAATGGCACAGTACTACAAACAACTTTACAATGTACACTTGACAACTTAGATGAAATAAACTATTTTCTTAAAAAACAAAACAAAACAAAACCCACAAAGAGCTGTCACCTTGTATGAAATTAGTAATTTAAATAGCCTTGTGACTATTAAAGAAATTGAATTCCTAATTTTAAAATGCTTGAAAAGAAATCTCCTGGCCTAGATGGTTTCACTGGAGAATTCTACCAAATGTTTAAAGAATTTACACCAATTTTACACAACTCCTTCCAGAAAACAGAAGCATTCTGATGCCAGTGTTACTTCAATATCAAAGTACGAAGTTAGAATTGGTCAAGTCCTGAGACTGGATAAATCCAGTAGAGACTTTAACATGTTTCAATAGCTGAAAAACAAATCAGAACAAAAAAGAACTAGTGACCAATAGAAGATTTGATGAACCTAAGTGACATGTTCTATCCAACCAATGTGTAAGTCACCCACGGAGAGCATACATTTGGCTTGTGCGCTTGGAACTCTTGTGAAAACCAACTTACGTGGGTACCAGGTAAAGCAAGCCTCAACAAAATCGAGGTAAATTGTATCATCCAGACCACATCCTCTGACGCTAGTGCAATTAACTTGGAACTCAGCAAGAATAACAAGAAAAACCCATTCATTTGGAAATTTAAAAAGCAGTCTTTTCAATAACTCATTGATCAAAGGAGACATTGGGATGGGACTCATGAAGTCAGTAACAGTGAAGATAACCCACGAAATCGCATGGACTCAGCTAAAGTAGCTCTTAGCACAAAATGGAAAATGAATGTTGATGGCAGACAGGAAGAAGGGCGGAGGATTAATGAATCAAGCGTCCAATCTGAGGAGTCAGAGACACAGCAAAATTAATGCAAAGAAGGGAAGGAAAGAGGTTAAAGTAGAAATTGGTGAGAAAAAAACAAGATTTCAAAACAATCCAAAAATTGGGTCTTAGGAGAGTTTAAACTGTTGAATACCCGGCAAGATTCACTGGGGAAAGAGAGAAGGCACGAATAAAGGACCGGAATGGGAGGAGGCGGGGGGACATACAGAGATATACACTAGGAGGCCCAGGGAACCCCTTAGTGCCGGGGGGGACCACAGCAGATTGGTTGCCCTTTGGGGGATCCCAAGAGAGGGGACACGCACCCCCTGCAATCTTTCCAGCAAAGGAACTTAGGCCTGTGGATGTTTCAAGCTCCCACCTGCAAACACAGAATCCAGGCATGGCCAGAGAAGTAGCCACAAACTCCTAGAAGGAGGCCCTCCAAGGCAGCAGCACCCCTCCTCCCACTGTCCCCTGGTGAGATAGAAGCTGTCCAGCTGCACAGCTGCCCCACCAGGTTTTCCAAAGTGGCTGCACCACTTTGCATTCCCACCTGTGATGCGCGTCCCAGCTTTCTCCACACCCTCGTCAACACCTGTCACCCTCCGTCCCTCGATGGTGGCCATCCTAGTGGGCATGAGGCCGTATCTCGGCGTGGTTTGGTATGCATTCCCCCACTGGCTAATGTTGTTTTGTAGAGAGCCTATTGGCCATTCATACACCTTCTTCGGAGAATTGTCTACTCAAGTCCTTTGTTCATTTCGTAATTTGATTTATTGTTGAATTGTAAGAGTTCTTTACATACTCTGAATATTAGACCTTTTTCAGATACACAGTTCACAAGTATTTCTCTCTTTTGGGGAGTAGTTATTGCACTTTTATGAGACAGTCCTTTGAAGCCCAAACATTTGAGTGAGGTCCGGTTTCAGTATTTTTATTTGATTGCTAAAATCAAATTAAGAGAAAATATGAAGCAACAAATGTGAAAACTTACCTGAAATAGACACATTTCTAGAAAAACATCCACATAAGCATGGCATTTTTGGTAAACATTTAGCAATGGGCTTTGCAAACCAACCAACCAACCACACACAGAAATAAACCCCCTTGGGTGCAATGTTGATCAGTTCTCATGGCGGCATTATCCCCACCAAGGCCATTTTAAAGCTACCAAGGCACCTTCACAGGGTGGAGTTGGGAAGAGGTGCGCACAGCTGGCTCTTCACACTGCTGGAGATGGCGACCCCAAATATTTCTACAACCATAAAGTAGGCTCAGTCCACGGCCAGCCCTCCAGTCCTGCACTGCACAAACTCCCGAACCTGCCATGTCTTTGTGCAAAACAGGACCTGCCAAGCCCCTCCACCCTGGGAGAGTCACTGATGCTTCAGCTACAGAGGATGCCGGGGGAGAGTCCCAGAGGTCAGACCTGCTCCTGGCCCAGCTCTCTTCCCCTTCTCTCCCCTCTCTGCCCAGCAAAGGCCCTACCTGAAGCTTTGGACTGAACTGTGCATTTGTAGATTTATTCATCACAGGATGTCAGTGACTAGTTCCTGGCAACAGAGGCTCAGAGAGGGCCAGGGACACACCAAGGGCACACAGCAGGACTGGCAGAATTCCATCAGGCCCAAGCTGCGCACTCCCATCCCAGCCCTAGGTCTGTGTCAACTTCATGCCAGTCTGTGAATGCTCTTCTGCTGAGCTTGGCTCTTCTGCAGTCCTGAGCCGGCCTGGAAGTCTCTGTAGGCTCCAGGGGACCCCAAGGCCTTGAGTGCCTGTGCCTGCCTCACTCTCCCCAGGGAGCTTGGGGCTCCTAGCTGGGGCTGCAACCAGGGCAAGGCCAGCTCTGGGCCATCAGCAGAGCCCTGCCCTGCAGCAGCAGGCCAGTGGGCAGACAAGGCTGGAGGCTCTGGTGCTCCTGGAGGAGGAAGGGGGCCTGGGCCCTTCCGGAGGGAAGCTGCAGGAGCCATGGGGAAATCAAGCGTGGGTGGGGCTCCAGCTCTAGTGGAGGTGCTCCGCCACCTTGAGCAAAGTGTCTCAACATCTCCCAACTGCCATCTCCTCTCTTAAAGTGTCTGGGCTCCCAGTGCCTGGGAGGCTCCTGAGAGGCAATGAATGGTGGTTCCTCTGCTCAGCCCCAGGCTGCACTCAGGAGGGCAGCATGGGCAGCATGGCAGTGGGACAGTGGTGTGGTGGAGGCGGGGATGGTGACCCTCTGTGCTCCCTGAGTCCCACCCTGGCCGGGCCCTGAGTCGCCGGGCTGGAGTGGAGTCAGGTGCACAGCCCCACAAAAAGCAGACCCTAAGTACCCCCTGATGCAGACAATTCCCTAAGAAGGCAGTCTGAGGTGAGGCGCTGTCCCACGTGGCCCCATTGAGGTGATGGCACTGGCCAGGACCCAGTGCAGCAGCATCAGGGCTCTGTGACCTTGGGCAGGTCACTTTCTGTCTCTGGTCCTCAATGTTCCCTCCTATTAAAGGCAAGGGTTAAACCAGCTCTTCCAGAGGATCCCTTCTGGACTGTGGCCTCCAGGCTTCCAAAGGAGCTGTGGCCCTAGCCCAAAGCCATCGCTGTGTAGGTATTTAGTTGGTGAACACAGAAGCTTTGCCCCAGGCTCCCTGGGCCAGACCCATAAACCAGGCCCACAAAGGCCAGCGGTGAGGCAGCGGGACTCCCTCAAATAAAAAGCACCTTCCAAGTGGGATTGAGAAAGACCAACTCCCGCAGCACCGAGACACGCCACCTCCAGGGCACTGGGGCAGAGGGCACCCGCTGGCTGGCACTTCCTGGGCCGAGGGCGTGGGGAGCCAGCTCCCTTAGTCACGGGCACTCTGTGCCGCCTGCAGTGGAGACCTGGGTTCCAGGCCTGCCTTAGTGTGTGGGTTTGGCCCTGTCTCCCTCCTCTGGGCGGCTGTTTCCTCAGCTGCGGAACAGGCAGGCCTGGACAGTGACAAGGCTGCACACGTTGGCCTGTGAGAGCACTTTCCCAGGAGGGAGCCAGGGTGTGGTCCCCAGGTGACCCCTGTCCCCACCTTGCCTCCCGTCGTGCCTCCCGTCTCAGCTCTGATCTCCCATCCCGGCCAAGCCTGGTGGGCACCCAGGGGCTGCCTGCACCTTTCTGTGTGGGCTGCCGTCCCCATCGGGTAGGTGGGAGCTGTGTCCCCAGAATAAGACTGGAAGCTTCTTGAGCACCAGATCTGTGTCTCGCCCACCAGACCAGGAGTCCGAGGCAGCAGGGGCTTTGTCTCAACCAGCAGAGAAAGCTCCCGAGAGTCAGGCGGGTCATCTCCACCGCAGCCTGTTCCTCCCCCATCAGACTGGGGCTGTGCTGTGGACAGCTGCTCTGAGTGGGGAGCCACTGAGGCCGGTGCTGGGTACCTGGGAGCGAAAGGCCACGGCCACATGGGGACACAGGGCGAGTTGGGCAGGAAACAGCCATAGAGCAGAGCAGTGGCTCAGAACAAGGTGGCTGTGCTGCCAGGCCACTCTGTCATCTTGGGCTCCCGGAGCCGAGGGCCAGGCCCGGCCGTGACTCAGGCCTGGGTGAGGCTGTTGGTGCTTGGACTCAGCCCAGCTCTGACTGCCCACACTGTGGGTCACTACAGGGGCTCCGAGGCCGGGGACACGGGGACACAAGGAGGCCCCTGAGGAGGTAGGGGCTGCCCCGGTCCCACTGCTCTTTCCACTCTGCCTGGCTCCTTTCTGGGGAGATCCAGCCTGTGCTCCTAGAGAGCCCCCATCTGAGGGTGGGCGGAAGCCTTGCTCCTCCCCAGCACCTCCCCGGGAAGCCTGCCTGCTCCTCTTGGGCCTTCTCCCCCAGCGTTCGGCCGGCTCCTTCCCTCTCACCTTCTCTGGGTCCGCAAGCCCAGGGGTGCTTTCTGTGACACTTTCTAATCCCCCCCAGGAAAGGGACAAGTGGACACTCGCTCAGGAGGGGCCCAGGGCTTGTGAACATGAAATCTCATTGACGGCCCTGCCTTAAAATCTGTACGTGTGTGAATTTCAAGTTCCACTCACACAGGCATCCGAGGAAAAGCTGAGCTGACTTTGTGTCCGAGTTCTTCTTGCTGAGTCCTGTGCCCTGATGGGATCATCTGTCCCCCAAAAGGGACATTTTCCCTCTTCCTTTGAATGAAGGTGACTTATGGGCTGCATTGACATAACCGCATTTATTTCCTTTTTTTTTTTTTTTTTTTTTTTTAAAGAGACAGGGTCTTGCTGTGTTGCCCATGCTGGCCTCCCCAGTCTCAAGCAATCCTCCTGCCTCAGCCTCCCAAGTAACTGGGACTATAGTTGTGGTGCCCTGTCACTCAGCTTGTTTCAACCTTTTAAAATAGTTCTCTTCTTCCCAAATTGTATAAATTGCTGCTCCTACAGCAAGCTGGGCCATGTCTCCCAGGGGCCTTTTTAGGCCAACATCTAGACCATGGCCCGAGAAGCTCAGCATGGCCCCAGATCACAGCCTCCTGCCTGGGAAATGAAGCCACTGGACTAGCTTAATTTGTAAATTAAAACCTGAACTTTGAACTCTCTTGCAGTGAGTTGCTGCCTCTAGAAGCTTTGACTTTAAGCCCTACCAGATGGACACATGGTTACCTGATCTTTCCTGGTTTCCACTCTGGCTTAGGGTGTATTTTCACCATATGGGGAAAAGTGAGGTTGCTTACTAAAGTCTTACACACACACAGTAAAATGTGTACATTTTAGGTGGCTAGTTCAGCACATCTTTACATAGAATTACAGCAGTGTAGCCACCACCCAGGCCAAGACACAGGACCTTTTCAATGCCCAAAGAGACCCCTTCATCTTCCTGCCCCAAAGGTGATTATGTTTCCAACCTTCATCACAATAGATTAATTTTGCTTGTTCTTGAGCTTTGTATAAATGCAATCACAGTATGTTTAGTTTTTTTTTTTTTTTTTGGTGTCAGGTCTTGAACTCAGGGCAAGCACTCTAACTGCTGAGCTAAATCCCCAGCCATGTTTAGTCTTTTGCTTCCAGATTCTTATCATTATGTCTGGGATTTATTCCTGATATTGCATGGAGCCCTATTAGGCGCTTTGTCTTTGCTGTGTAGTATTTCAGTGTATGAATATACTATAATTCATGTATCTATTTCTCTGTTGCTGCACATTTGTAGCTCTCACAGGTCAAGCTGTCACAAACACTCTCATACGTATCTTCTGGTAGAAAATGTGCCCATTCTTCTGGGTCATGTAGAGTGGCATTGCTGGGTGATGTGGGAAACCTGTGCTTTTTCTATAATAGTTACTGCCAAACATTTTTCCATCATGGTGCCTCCAATTTACATGCTCTCCAGTGAGGGTGTGGTAGAATCTCCTTTGGGATTTAATTAGCATTTTTCTGGCGATTAAGGAAGTTGAGCACCTTTTCTTATGCTCATTGGCCATCTGGAATAAAAACACATCTTTTAAATTAAAAATTAAATGCCCGATCCAGTATTTTGCTCATTAAAAACCTCAGAAAGGGGTCAGGGGTGTGGCTCGGCTGTACAGCGCATGCTCAGCATGTGCAAGGCCCTGGGTTCAAACCCTAGCAGCAAAATAAAGAAGTAGATGAGAGGATGGGTGAGGACTTCTACCCGTACTTAGCTTTTTATGTTGATTTGGTGATTTATAAATTCTGGGTGTGGTTCTTTTGTTAGATATATGAATTGTAAAAAAAAAACAAAAAAAAGATGTATGAGTTGTGAGTAGTTTCCCTCTGACATGGAAATGGAGCTCACTCATTTATTCCTGGATCCAGGAGCATCTGCACTAAAGAAGCCAGCCCCTGCCTTTCTGGCTAAGTGTGGCCCTTGTGTTCTTGGAGAGCTCAACTCTGGCTGAGGCGACAGTTCTCAGAATGAGTAAGAAGTGGTGGTGGTTAAGGGGCAGCCAGGCCCCTCCCCAAGCTCTGCAATGTCCTTTATACATGTTTTTTTAAGGACGTGTCTCTGGAACTCAGGGAAGGGGAAAAGCAGGGTTTCCGGTGTTTCTGGGCTGGATCTTTAAATCCCTGTGGTAAACTCTGCTTCTAGATGTTTCCTTGACTCCTGAACGTGTGCTCACCTGCCGGTCTCGCCCTTGGTTTTCATCCAGGTGTGGGGGGTGTAAGCTGAACCACCAGGACACAGTGGAACTCTTGCCCCAGAACCCGGGGCTCAGAGGAGGGGAGCTGAATGGATGCCAGGAGGGTGAAGGGTGGCGAGGCCCAGGCTGGCAAGGGCTCTGCAAAGCTGGGTGCAGGCAGAAGTCCTCACTTTTCCAGGAGAATGTACCACATCAGGTAAAGACAGACACCCGTGGGGCTGTCACCCCAATGGAGACTCAGGAGGCTGGGACAGGATGGGGATGGAGGCCACCACGCTGGGGTGAAGGGACCATGCTGGGCCTGCTCCTTGCTCGCTGTGTGCCACTCACTCTTTTTGCAGCAGCTTTGCTCTCTTATCTAATAGCCCACATGTCATTCAGGGCCCTTCTAGTAGGGCACAGTGAATACTTCAGAGAAGGGCCGGGCCCCCAACCCGGTGCCTTTGGGGTCAGGAGGCTGGGCAGCAGGGCCAGGCAGCCCACAGCACCCACGTCTAGGTGCCCTCTGTACCCCAGACAAGGTGCCACAGTGCTGTTTCCTTTGGGAGCCTTGGGTCTGCCCTGCCACCTCCTTCAGCCATGTCAAGCAGGAAAACTGGCCCTGGAGCAGCCCTGATGTGTCTGGGTCCCACAGCCAGCAAGTGTCTCTCCCTCCCAGCCCGGTGCCCCATGGGTGTGTGGAGGGGGAGGAGCTGCAGGACTGGGCCACCTTTCACTTTGGACCAGCACAGGGTTGGGAGCACAGCACAGCTGGGGAAGCTGGGGAGAGGCAGGAGGACGGGTTGGAGGTGGGGTGGCTGTCCTGGTCACCTGTGAGACCCCGGAAGGTGCCCAGTGAGTGCCACATTTCTGAGCCGTGCTTTACTACCTTGTACCTGCCTGTGGGGTGCATGGGACCCGGTGAGCCAAGGCTGCTACTTGATACGGACTGGCATTTCGGTCCTCTCTCCCTGGAGGGATAGGCTCTGGGTGTGGGTGGGCAGGGGCAGAGAGGAGCAGATGCTGCCCCCGGGGCCTGCCTCCCCGGGACAAGGACAGGTTTGGGCAGTCCCACTGCCGCCCCTTCCAGTTGAAGAGTGGAGGTGGCAGGCAGGCGAAGAGGGATGTGTTGACAGCTTCTAGGGTGTTGGCTGCAAAAGGAAGCCTCCTTGCCATCTGATAAGCCTGGAGCCTCCTTGCCAAGCACTGAATGAGATTTAATTTGTTTTCTTTGATGCCAGTCAAAGTGCCATGGGAGCTGGTTTCTAGCCCTGGCTCTGTGGCTGACTGCTGTGTGCCCCAGAGCCAATCTCACCCCTCTCTGGCCTTCAGTCTCTCTATTCATGACTTTCTTGCCTGTACCCTAAATAAAATAAAGAAACCAGATCCATTTTATCTGGTTGAGTTACCTGGTGGCTCCTCAGTTTCTTCATCTATATCATGAATATAAGCACAATCACCCATGTGGGGGTGTCAAAGTCAGATGCAAAGTCTGTGACTGGGGCCTGGTCGCCTTGTTTCTAGCCCTGCTCTCCATGTTTCCAGCCCTGCCTGGTGTGGGGAGCGCTGTGCTGTTCTGGCTGACATCACTCCAGAGTGACCTTCTCTAGCTTGGGACCAGGGAGTGTTTGGGGGAAAGAAGAATGTAGATAGAGCCTTCCCAGCTAAACTCTGGTGTGCAGATTAATCCAAAAGAAGGAAAACAACTCAAAATTCTCAGGGAGAGAATTAAGCTTGTGTAGGAAGAGTTTCCTTTAACCCCTTAGGTGGCCTCAGTGTCACCAGGTCTGTGCAGAGGGGCTACTGAGCTGGATACAGGACAGTTGCCCCCCCACCCCCAGGCTGAGGCTGGGATGTGTGACAGGGCAGAGACGGGGCTGAGGCTGAGGCTGAGGCTCCAGCCCTGCAGCTCGTATGTGCCACCAACATAGCAGATGCTGCTGGACTCCGGGCTGGTCCTCCTGGGAGCTGGGAAGTGTAGTAAGTAAAACATAGCCCCTGGGCTGGGGCTGCTGCCCCTCTTCCATGCTCATTAGGGCCACCTTGGTCGTGCTATGTAAGCAGTCTGAGGCTAGGCTTTGTTCTTCACAGCAGTGCCGTGGGGCACTGCCGAGTGTGTGGTGAGGGTTGAAGATGCCTGTGAAGTATCTGGCACACTGTAAGTGCTCAGTAAATGCTGGCCCCCGCTATCACTCTCCTCTCCCTCCCTGCATGCGCTTGGCACTTTCCTTTATTATGCCTTCCATAAGACTTCCTGGTCACAGTTCCCGGGTCAGGCTGCCACCGGCTGTTCTTCATCGATGCTGGCCCTGGTTGGCCGGAATTGCAGAGAGCGGGTCTCTGCTCCTGCACCTCCAAGGAGAAGCCAACACTGAGGGGAGACTGCAAATTCACTGCTGCTGTCTGCTGAATGGAAGGCTTGATCAGAGCAAAAGGGGGGTTCCCTCTATTCTCAGGGCTTAGAAGAGCAGGGCTTCTCTTCCTCAACTGACTTAGTTTTACCTTGTGAATTCCAGAATTCATGAAATCAGTCGTAGTTTCTGTTTTTTTCCTGGGTCACTAGGAAACTCATAGTTGAATGTATCAACCAGATAAGATCCGTGTGTCCTTTTCCTTCCTTCCCTCTCCCTCCCCTCCCCTCCCTCTTCTCTCCCATCCCCTTCTATAGGCTGTCTCAGATCCTTTTTATTAGGATGTGGGCTGGGAAGCCTTAAAGAAGTAGAAGTGCCCAGTCTTCCTGCGGTATGGGTGCTGGGGGATGGGAGAAGTTGGAGGAGGAAGGTGACAGCAGCAAGGCTGGCAGTGGCCGGAGATTCACGGTGACCCCAAGTTGGGCAGTGAGCCCCAGCAGGGGCAGCAGGGGCAGCAGGGGTGCCCAGAGAAATGTCAGTCTGGGAAGGGTTTGGGCACCGAGGGGGGCTGCTTGGGACCCTGAATTCTAAGCTTGGCTTCTATTTCTTGAGCGTCAGCAGTATACCAGATACTTTTAACCTATGTTATTTTTTAGAATTTCTACAGTATTCTAGATTTTATAAATTAGTAGCCTGCAGGGTTTAGAAGATTAGGAGCCCCAGAGAAGTCTCATCGTGTGCCCAGGATCCTGTCTGAAACCTAGGGGATGGCGCAGCCAGCTGGGAGCCCTGGGGCTGGCCTGGAAGTCTCTGCTTCTCCCCTGGGATCCTTGTCCCAGGCCTGTGGGAGCTGAGGGAGCTTTTTACTGTGGAGTGGCTTGGCCAGAGCACAGTTCAAATGGATGTTTTTGCCTGAGGCATGGACTAGGGCAAGCCCAGGGCTGAGACACAGGAGCCGTAGTGGTCTCTGCTAAGGGTCGGTGGGAGCTGGGGAGGGGGGAGGTGGTGAGGGTGGGGTGCAGGGAAGGGTGGGGCCAGAGGAGCTTGGGAGATGCAGCTGACAGCCCAGGAGAGTGACTGCTTGAGGTCTAGGGGTGCAGGAGGGGTACCGAGATGGTGACCTGGGTTTCTGGCTTGGGGTTTGGGCCCAGGCAGCTGGGGTGGAGGCAACGCCAGGGCTGAGATGCAGAAGACTGACCGGGACACTGAGGTGGCCACCGTGGGTGACTCACCTGATCCCAAGCCCCCGAGGCAGCATCCACGTGCCTGCTCAGCTGGGGCCTGGACTGTGCCAGCCCTGCCCTGCCAACAGTGTCATTAGTCCTGCTGATGCTGCCACTCGGAGCCTCAGATGTCCCTAGACCCAAGAGGGAGTTCGAGATTCCGCAGTGCTCAGAGGAGACCTGGGCCCGGGTTTCGGGTCTGAGGGGACCATGTGGAGTGAGTCAGGTGACTCATGGCCCTCACCCTTTCCTGCCTCGACAGCCACTAACCCCAGGGGTCCCGGCCTTGTGGGAATCAGGGGTACCTTGCTGTCACACAACTGTCAAGTCAGAGCCCTGAGGCCCTGCTCCAACCTGGATCCAGTCTTGGGTGCCAGGGGCAACACAAAGTATCTGGTGTTACCTGTGAGGACCCCACTGAAGGAAGTCAGTATAAGAAGCTGAGATCACTCAACATCTATCTCAAATTCTGACCTCCAGGACAGAATCTGTGTACCAAGAGATGTGCCCAATAGGTGTTTGATGAACAGATGAGCGAATGAGTGAATAAATGAAAACTTTGGATCCGAGTTTGGCTTCCTGTGACTTCACAGTGTCACCCTGGGCAAGTCCTTGTACCTTCTCAGCCTTGGAGGATTCTGGGGAGCAGGTGGAGCTGCCCCAGTGGTGCCCAGGGGTGCTGGGAGTGGAGGATGGCCACATGGCTGGGGGCCCAGGGAGCTGGGCTCTGTGACCCTCCCACCTTCCTCCACATTGTCCTAGGTAAGTTGAGGCACAAGTCATGTGTGTTGGGGGAGGGGCCAAGCTGGAGTCAGTAGTCATGGGAGCAGCCAGAACCACTCTGACTGGTCACAGCAGGTGACTTCCATGCGGGTGCGAAGCTCATCTGTGCCCAGGTTGCTTATCCTCTTGGGTACCCAGTAATTTCCCCAGACAGTGCTCTTCCCTCTATGGCCCTGCTCACCTGCTGGTCCATACCAGTCAACGCTGAGGTCCAAATTAATGGCCCAAAGGCCGAGAGCACCCACAGTGTTCTTTTTTTAAGGAATGCTGGCTTTTGGTTAGACAAAGCAGGCTGTGTCCCCTTGGCTACAGTTGTTACCCCTTGTCTCCCACCTGGCATCTCCACACGTGTATACTGTCTCCAGCCCCTGGAGGCATCTAGTTTGGAAACTGACCTAGCTCAGCACCTGTTTATGAGCAGGAGACTGGGGGTCGGGGATACCTAGTAAACCTGGGGTACCTAGACTCCCCCAGATCGGAAGAGCCCTGGAGATCCCCAAGTTCTCACTGCCAGATTTGGCCCCAGTGTCCTTCCCCGGGCGAGGGCTTCTTTCATCGCCCTGCTTAAAACAGCACCTGCGCCCCCATCCCCTTCACAGCTTCCTTCTCCTCTCCCTGCCATCGAGTCTGCATCCTGCTCCCTACTCTCTGGCTTCTCTGCATGCTCTGTGATGACGGGGCTTGGTTGTCTTGTCGCAGTTGTGTCCCCAGGCTGGCACTTAATGATAGATGTTCCCAAACCTGCTGAGGAAGAGGCAAAATGAGGCCAGGAGCAGACACCCACCCTGCTGTCATTTCCCTGGGTTGTTCAGGGATGTCCTGGAGTCACCTGAGAGTCCCACAATCCCTGGGCTGCTGGCAGGTGTCCCCCACACAGGCTGCGTGTCCAGCTGATGGGGACAAGCCCTCCCAGCTGGCTGTTCCGCCTGCCAGCGCAGAGGAGGCAGTGATACCATGTGGCTCCCCCAGCCCACTTCCCCCGGTTGGACCTGTCAGGCCCAGAGTCCCAAGTTCAAAGAGACCACAGATGCGTGTACAGGATGTGCCTGTGGGAGATGCGGGCAGGGCCAGGGCCGGGGCCGGGGCAGCTCACTGTGTCTCCAAGGAAATATTCTCAGGGCTGAAAGAGAAAGGAAGAGAGGCAGGGAGGGGTGCAGCGGGTGGGGGAGTGAGGCCGAGAGGAGGAAATTCTATTTTTCTCAAAGGGAGAACCATGAAATTGTTTGTAATTCCCCCCCAGCGTACCAATACTGTTTGCTCATGACAGCTGTTCAAACGATACACAAAAGACGTGGAAGAAGTTCAAGAGCACGAGATAGTCTACCTGAGAGGGGATCTTATGGACAATTGTGAGCTCGCTTTGGGTCAAGATGACCCGGATACAAGCAGTGTCTGGAACAGTTTCTAGCCACAGCCCTTGGGAAGGACATTTAATTTCTCTGTGGCTTAGTTCCTTCATCTGAGAAGGGAGCTACACGAATCCTCCTCGTGCCCCCCCTCCCCGCCTCTCTGCTGCCCTCCTGGCCTCCCTTGAAGACACCAAGATGGGGCCCCTACCCTTCCTGCACAGCAGAAGGCCCGACCTGTCCCCCAGGGTTGGTCTCTTTGAACTTGGCATTCCAGGCTCTGTCAGTACTTGTCAATCAGTACTGCTGTGAAGAGCAGAAGCAAGGGCTCCCACCGGCTGGCACATGGCCGGGGCTGTTCGTGCCTGCTAGATCACAGCCCTGACTGACATCATGGGGTCAGCTGCATCATCATGAGCATTATCAGCATCATCTTTGAAGACAGCTCTTTACCAGCAGCCTTCTGTCCTTCCTTCTTCCCTTCCTCTATCTTTCCCATCTGTCCCTCCATTCGTTCATCCATCCCTCCCTCCAGCCATCCATCCAGTCTTCTGTAGTAGGAACATGCCCTGCGCTCTCTGGTGACTGTCTCTTTACTCCCCACTGTGTTCCATGTGAAGTGGCCAGATTTAGTCAATAAACGTTATTAAACAAAATGACTTGGGTCCTGGCTAATTGGGTTCATAGTAGGGGTGACAGAAGAGCCTCCTTCTGTGTCCATAGCTTAAACTTTGACTTAACCCTGTGTCTTTGGGTATAACAGACTTTGAAGATCAATAGTATTTGCAATCAGATCATTCCAGAAAGACCTTCAAAATAAAAGATAATCAAATGAACGTTTATGCCATTTTTATTTTTCCCATTTCTCGAGTAGGTAAGGGGTTCCTGAAGGCAAGGACTGTGGGCACCCAGTCCCCCTATCCCCCAACTTTTCTCTGACTCTTTTTTCAATCCCACCCCCCTAACTTGCCTCTGACTCTTTCTTTGCGGCCTGCCAGAACTGACTGTGGAGTTTTGGTTCATGTGTCCTTCTTTTCCATCTGCACAAGTGGCCACCTGATGTGAGAGGACGGTGTGGCTGAAGAGGCATGTCCTGTGATTTTGTCACCCTTATACTCAGTATGAAGGAAACATGTCACCTGCAACTATCTGTCTCCACCCCAAAGCCTCACGAACCTCTGGTAG
>PVJO010015904.1:0-43654 GCA_004026905.1 Hystrix cristata | reverse complement strand
GCTAACTCATCCGTGGGAAGTTATTTATTTCTTTATTAAGCCTTGTCTTTTTCATCTGTAGAATTAGTTAATAGTAGTAACAGATGAGCAGGATTACTGAAGGATAAAATAATTCAGTAAAGGAAGAGACCACTATCTTAAGCATAAAATGATCTATGTGGCTACCAAACAGTAGCTTAAAAATTCAGAGACATTGTAAGATTTTCAATTGTCTCTAAGCAAATATCTATCATTTTCCAAGTCTTAGTCCAATCTTGAAATATTATTCTTATTCAAAAACTAATCTATTCTCTCATTCCTTCAGTGTAACTGGCCTGGGGACTGGCTGTCAATAATAAGCAAGAGAAAGAAGTGCTCCTTAAACTCATTCATCTGCCTCTATCTCTCCTCTGATCCATCCTAAACACATTTGTCAGAGTAACGTCTCTAGCTCTTTTAGCAAAATAAAACCCCTTCAGTTATATCGTAAAGTATCCACGTCATCATCCCCCGATCCTGTAACTGTCTAGTATTCTCTTTATGGCAACCACAGTAATCCCACAAAAATATTGAGTTTTTCTCGTCCTCTGCGTAGCTGTCAAAATTGGACTTATGCTGCCACAGCCCCTCTTTTCTTCCCTGGGCCGAGGAGACAACACGGATTTATTCTAAAATGTTCTCAGTAATAACTACACAATTCATAAAGTTTGCTTTTCTCCAGAGTCCCTGACATTTTCTCCTTTTTCTACTCGGTGCTCTATGCCATGTTTTTTATCTCTCCCCGGGACATACAAGCTACTTCTACCTCAGGATAGGACTCTCCATCTCTATTTTTTGTGTCTTGAATGTTCTTTCCTGAACCTTCATATCCATATGCACCTTTGTGCAGGTACTTCCCAATTACTCCTTCCGGCCACAAGTTATCTTTTCAAGTCTTCATGAAAATAGAACATTTCGGGTGAATCGTCCAGGCCATTAAAAAAAAAAAAAAATTCTTTCTCTCAAGATGTAAACTTGACTGTCTTCCTTTCCTCCTTTTCTTCTTCCTAAAACAGCACTATATAAGAAAGAATATTTTTACCTCTCTTTCCCCACCTCTCCTTCTCTCCCTCTCTCATACTCAGGATTGGATGTAGGGCCTTGTGCATGCCAGGCAAGTGCTCTACCAATAAGCTACATCTCTGCCCTTTTATCTTGTTTATTTGCCTGCTTCTCTCACTAGAATGTAAACTTCACAAGGAGTGAGATTTCAGCCCTTGTTCACTGGTATGATTGCAGTACTTTGCAAGATCACTAGTGCTTAACACGTGTTTGATAAATACTGTATGTGTTGAATTAATACTTAAGCAAGAAGCTTCATCCCGCGCTGCAGTCGCTTAGAGATACCCAAACCCAGTTTCTCCATTTGTGTTTTTATGCCTTTTTCATACCTCTTCCTCTGCCTGCAATGTAGTTTTTCCTTTTTCTTCCTTCCTACTTTAAACATTCGAAATTGCACTTACATTTAAGCTTTTTTCCTAAATGCCACCCTCCAGCCGCTGTTGCTTTGTCTGGTGCTCACAATGGAGTTGGCCAGTTTTTGAAGCACTAAATCTCATCCCCCACCTTTCTCTCACGGTCCACATCAATTTAGCATCAACACCTTTGATTCGACTAGCAAAACATTTCCAAATCAACTGTCTTTCCCATTTCCACAAATGCTATCGTATCTAGGTTCTGTTCTCTGTCATCTCCACTGTCGCGGTAACCTGCGGATTCCCTCCTCAGTGCTTTGCTCCCTGCAGTTTCTTTTCCACACAGCAGCCCATGACATTTTTATGTCATGATGCGGGTTATGTCATGCCTCTGTCCAAAAGCTTTAGCGAATTGCCATCTGATAATAAATTCCTAAGGGCCTCATATGCCCTATGAGGACCTTTATAACCTTGTACTGAGCAACTCTGACCCACGTCATCAACGCTACCAGCCAGCTCACTCAGCGTTAGTCACGGTGACCTCCGTGTTACACCCTGATCAGCACCGCACCCGTGTGTTTCACAGCCGTTAGGCTCTCTGCGCTCTGCCCTGAAGAGCTGCGCCTGCGCACGTTCTCCTGTCCTAGGTGCTCACCCCATTCCGGTGTGCAGAAACCGGAACCTGACCCCGCCTGCCCTGTGTGAAGCACCGTCTTCAGGTCACCATCAGCGTCTGTCCTCCTCTCTGGTTTTTATCTTTGTTTTCTTCATAATGAGCATCACTGTCTCCTAATGTGGTCTCTGTGTGTGTGTGTGTGTGTGTGTGTGTGTGTGTGTGCGCGCGCGTGTTCTGCTGACTGTTTTCTCACACGTAGAGGAAACAGTAGTGAAAACAGTAGTGGTTTTGTTATTTTTTTCCCAGAGAGCTGGCAGGCTGTGATGCATAGAAGAATATCTGACCCACAGTGAATTTTCACTGAATGAATGAATGGCTAACATTAAATCTTCATTCTTATATGTATTTTTCATTCCTATAATGTAAATTTTCAAAACCTTTTGGTTTCTGCCTCCTTATAATAATATACTGCCAGGAAAGTGTGTACTTGGTAAATTTAAGTGCTTAACAAACATTCGTTTAATGTATTTGTGAGATAATGACTACATAAGTGCTTATTAACTGTCAATACTTTTTAAATGATCTGTTAAGCAAATAAACCTGTAAAAAGTACAATGTTATTATCTCCATTTTAGATGTAATATAAGTGAAGCTTAACATACTGTCTGGTATGAGAAAGACCATAAAATGATACTTATTTTTATTAAACTAGAAAATGTGTCTGTTGATGCCTATAAATCTTTATATAATTTTATTTTAAAAAGCAGATAAGTCCAAATAAGTGAAATAAATGTCTATTAAAATTATGAAAGCAAAGAACCTGGAAAAGTGTGAAATATTATTGGCAAAACCTTTAATAGATTTTAAAAGATCAAATTTGTTGTAGATAGAAGACAACAGACTCATTTATAATAAAAATGTGAAACAAGCAAATATTCAGCAGATTTTTGTAATCAATTGTGCTTATTGAAATTCAAAACAGTAGAACAAACATATTTGTCCAAAATTTTAGTGGCTTTTAGTATATTTAGAGAACCTCTAGACACATAAGAAAAGATTAGGGAGTAGAGGAAAGTTTGAATTTAAAATGTATTCCTATTATATGTTTTAAAAACAGTATATTCCAATGACAGTTTTGTTTAACTCAGCTTTACCAGGATAAAAACATTCATTTACTGTTTTCATGTGCTACCTTTTGTTATAACCATCTTAAATGGATAGTTTACTTTGTTCACTCAGCTAAATAGTGTTTACAATTAGTTTTCCCATTTTGCAGATGTTTAAATTTAATAATGGTATATTAGATGTTTTAGCTATTGAGTAGCACAGTTGGGTTTCAAACCCAGAATTTGTCTACCTTTAAAGCATAATCCCTTAAGTCTAAGATAGTTACTATGCAGTGGATAAAACATTTTAATGCTTATGAAGCACAGTTTTTATCCTTCTGGGAAGAATAGCAGCAAAAAGGTCCCTGTAGCTTTAAAATTGGTACTATACACTGCTCAGACAAATGCTCTTGAGAATTACACTTACTTGGTTAAAAAATAAACTTGCTATCTGAAGATCTGTAAAACTTAGCATATGTTCCATGATGGCACACGTTAATTTCATTTCCGTCACTGGGAGTGCTCCACAGGTATACTGTAAATTGCTATGAATTACTCTGGCTGTGGCCCATTGTCATAGCAGGAAATTACGTGAATCTCACAGCCAATATGAAATGTACTGTTGTCGCTGCTGTGCATTGATTTCTAAGTAGTTGGCCATTTGTAATAATTCTATAAATGTCCATCTTAGTACAGTTTTCCGTCCCGACAAGTTAAGCCAGAGTACATGGAATTTACTCTCCTTATTTTCAAGTAGTTATACTGAACTCTTAGGCAATTTCAACATAAGCATTTTTTCATGAATTAGAAACATCGTTGTCTCATTGACCTAGTCCCTGGTATTTAGGGAAAAGTTCTCTTGTGAAAGAACAAAGCTAGTTGGTATATATGAACAGGGAGACAAAGTGAAAAAATCTCTGATGAATGTGAGCAATATTTTTCTTCCTAAATTTTATGCAATATATAATAATTTATTATACGCTGTTTTAACCATATTATCCTCCTCTGCTGAAGTTATTTACAGATAATTCTAAGCTCAATGGTTATAGTTTTAAAAAGAATAAATCTGCAAATCTCAACATTAGAAATAGAAATATTTCATCATTTAAAAATCAGACATCTCCATTGCAAATTACACTTCCCTGTTCCTTCTTTTGTCATTGACATTCTTTACCTCATGGCAAAAAATAAAATCATTTAACAGATCATTTTTTGCCAGTTGATTTAATTGAAAAATTTGTTAGTGTGGAACTTACACATGATCCGCTGAGGGCAACTTTTATATTTTAGTATGTCATGTCATTTCAGTGCTTCTGAGTGGATAATGTTTGGGGTTTTTTTTTCCATTGCCATCCTCCATGTCCCAGGACTTCATATTCCTTTTCATTATGTTACAAAATTCTTTCACAATTAATGCCAAACATCTTTATCATAAGTTTATTGGCATGTATGTTCCAGGAATTTATCTCAGTCTTCAGTCAAAAACAAAATTTGGCATGGGTCTTACAATCCTCAGTTAGGGTCACTTTTTAAGGCATAACTATCCAAAACAAGGATATTTAAGTCCAGTGCCATATGGAACCAAAAGCATATTTTTGTATTTTTAAAATTATGTATGCTTAGCATTTGTCACATCATAGCCTTTTAATTTTACTACATTTCTATAGAAATAAATTGATTTTAGGCACAGATGCTTGGAAGGAGAAGCTGATCAAACCAGAAATCATGAAAGAGAAAAATAAAAATGAATACATAAGTGAATGTATGTATCTTGTATCAAATAAATGGGATCAATATATTCTTTAAGATCAGATGTCCTATCTCCTTCATTAATACAGAATTAATATAGATTGTGGCACATTATCATTAATAAATAAGAATAAATTGAATGTTCTCAAAAGAGAGCCTAATCAGTACATTAATTCACAAAGAATCATTAAATAAATCCACTTATTTGCATATATGCATATTTGTACTTTTTTGTGGATGTTCCTTTTTTCAATATGAACAAAGTTTTCTGAAATATTTTTAATACTCAAAAAATTCCAATATACGAAAAAATAAATGTTTCTATAATCTTTTGGGAAATGTCAAGTGTGCATATTCATTCGAAAGAAGTCATCTTTTTAAGAACTCTCTTTTGGATCTTTGTAGTGAAATGTCTACAAATCTGCTCTTATTTTTTTCTTCAATACAGGGTACTGAACGTTAAAAGAGAAGAAATGGAAAGTTTGAGCCATGCTACCTTTCTACTTCTTCTCTTATAAATTTTTTCTGAGACCTTCCATCCAGTGATCTACCTTCCTTTTCCCACATCTTCTCACAGGACAAGTAGAAAGCATATCATCAACTACCTTGTGCGATAGTTAGGCATCCTACATCATCGACTTCTGAATGACAACAATCGCATTTTAGATTTTTATTATACAGAGTTTCTAACCTGGGCTTTGCACTGTGATATTTACTATATGCATGCAGAATTGAAAAAGGCTGCTATTCCCAACATATTTTAAAAACCACAAATCACCACAGTAAAATCATAGTGGGGAACTGTCAAACTATCACAAATTATAAACATAGTATTATGTCTAAAACCAGTTATCTTTCATTCATAGCATTAGAACATAGTATTATGTCTAAAACCAGTTATCTTTCATTCATAGCATTAGAACTATGTTTTTAAAAGTAATCCCCTACCACACACACTTTGCATGTTTTTGTGATGCATGTTTTCCATTTAGTACTAGTTGGAAATAGAGTTTTGCGATTTGATTTGTTAGAGTACTACCTTACGATGTTTTGTGGGTGGTAGGCAGAATGTCTGGGCCTTGCTGAATCTAGAGTAAAAAAGAGAGAATGAAGGCTGAGCCAAAGGCCACTCTACAGAGACAGGGCGGGACCTTTTAGATGCTGTGGGGAGCCAGCTGTCAGATTAAGTGGAGCTCAGAAGTTAAAAATCCAGTTAGCAAAGGGAGAAGTATCATTGGCTTCAATCATAGGACTTTTTAATCACCTACGCAACTAAAATCAAAACAAAGCCAAAAAGTGAGTTTACACAGTGACCCATGAGACAATATTTGAAACAACTTCTGGATAATGGTTAGTCAAGATTGAGAATCATTGAAATAGGAGAATTAGATGTACAGCAGTTAAAGGTATGGAACAGAGTAATAGCAACTGCCCTTATATCTCAGCATAATACCGATGAATCCCAGCTAGGAGGAGAATATCTAAAACCAAAGCAAAATAGAAGCAGAAGATCCAAAGCAGGCGTCACAGGGTGCCCAGGGATCCATGCCCCGGCTGCTCGAGCTACCTGGGGACACTGCATCCTCAGAAGCCCACGTGCTGTTATAACTGCTAAAGTTTCCCATCTGCTTCATGTTCCTGAGAATCTAAAGAGAGAGCTTATATTACTCTATTTCTAATTATTCTTCTCACTCTCTAAATCTCTTTGTTGCCTTTCTTATTAACACTCAATCCCTGGTTCTTTCATCTAATTATTGGTTTTTCAGCTCTTTTTATTGTACTTTACCTAAACTAGATTATTGCCCTCCATATATTCAAGAAGTCAGTTCTAATGCCATCGTCAGATTTCCAACAAATGCTTGGAGGTTAAGGATGGGTTGAAGAATGCATAGTAGGCATCACTACTAAAATCACTGCCATGTTTCCAGACATGTTCTTTCTAGATATTTCTGTCCTGAGACTCTGGACCACATTTGTTGTGGCACGGATGCTACTTTCCAGCATCAAGTCCCATTTTCTCTCTTCTTGATCCAATGACCACAAATGTAGACCCCTGATTTGACCATCATGGAAACCAAGTAACAAAATTCTATAGTTTTATTCCTCATTTGTTTCAACTCTTTTAAATTACTCAATATTTTTGCATTATACCATTAGAAATGTGTGTGCACATGTGTGTGTACTTTTGTGAATAAAATAGGTTAAGAAAACTAGGAATAAATAAAAATTCAGTGTTTTTTTGGTAGCCATACCTATGGTTATAACAGGAGATGTGAGATTGAATCTTCACACTTAAAATGCAGCTTCATGGTAAATGTTCAAATGTCTCTAGAGTGAACATGGGATATTTGCAATAATTATAGATGTGCACAAGAGAAAAGGATACATAGGAATAAGAAATGTGGCTGGAGAAAGAAATAACATGAATAACTTGATATCACAATTATTTAGTGCAAAGTTAATCATTATTACCATTAAATAAAATATAAAACTGCTTGTTTCTTGAAGTATAAAATATCATTCTAAATAAGAATACTAGTGATGCTATTTTCTTTTTATTTCTATCTGCATTTTTTTAAAACTGTCTTTTCTCACCTTCCTAATATCTTCCAATCATACCTGCTTATGCATTAAATGTACTGCAGCTGTTCCCTCTTTAAAGAAAATTTAATATTATTTGCCCTTACTCCCTGTTAGAAACTAGTTAAACATGTTATATATGAGAAGAAGTACTGTCAAAAATAAAAATAAATCCTTAATTATAATTGAGGTATTTCAGAATGATAGTTATTATGTTAAATACCAATTGATTATTAAAATGTATTTCCCTCAAAAATATATGCTCCACTGCAGTGGTAAGGGATTGTGCTTCCTTAGAAAATATAAACAAAGAGTTTTCTTTGTACCCTACTCTTCCTTTGATGAGATTCATTGCGATTGTGCTACGGGAATAAATTCAGGATCATCTCTCCAAGAAGAGAAAGTCTGGATCCACAGGTTCCTTACAACTGCAATCATCTGGAACAACAACAAAAATACTCAGCTGTGGCCTCTATGATCCACTAATAAAAACTTCAGGTAGAAATCTGGAAACTAGACTGAATCTCAGAATTGCTGATTTTAGAAAATTCAAGCTTTAGGAAGTATCTTGAGGTTTTCCTAAGTTTATCTTCTCCTACTGAAGATAATGACTGGCAGAGATTTTTTTAAGGACTACAAAAATGAGGAGAAAGACACTGTGTACTGGCAAATTCTATATTGTCATCAACTGCATATGTCACATAGTTTCTTTTTCTAAGTCTGTTTTAAGACAATTACTATTACAATACAGTATCCCTAATAATTTATGAGCATTACATATTCGTGCTGAGAGTAGGCAGATTGGTATATCGGAGTACTCTTTATATTTATAGAGCATACAGCAGCAGCTTTAATTAATGATCATTGTTGTACCACTATCAGAAAAATGCTCATTTAAGGATTTTATTTCCACTGTCTCTTGTACTAAGGAAATGCTAGAGTTAGATATTTGCTGGTTTTGCAAGTGGTCGGAGATGGCAAGCCACCATCACTTACAGGCAATTTGTACTTCATTACAAATTAATGAAGTGATAATTGCTCTGTGGAACCATTTATGTGCAAAGCATCCTGTGTTGTTTGCACTATTTTCTTGCAATTTATACCTCTGCATTCAAAGACTTGTGATAGCTTGCCAAAGTTAAACTACAATGAGAGCCGTATGATTATAATCATATTTTACGTCAAATTACAAAAATCTCTACATAACATGTTCTGTTTGATGTCTAGGAAAATGATATTAATAGCAAAATGAACGTGCAAATGATTCGCGAAAGTACAAACTCATCCATTCTTATAAGGAAATCTTGACTTTAAAAATGTAAAGTCAAATGGCTTATTTTCAAAGTTAGTCAGGTCCTAACTTCAAGATAATCATATTCTCTGAAGCGTCTACTAGCTTCGTACTTGACAATGCTATTGTAAAGCAATGTAAAGATATGAGGCACGACTGAAACACATGATGAGTGCTTAAATTTATAATATTTACAGCAGTAGAAGACACATTGCCACTAATCCCCTTCAAAATACTGCCCCATGATTCAAACACACTTATCCTCTTGTTCCCGCCACTTCCTGATGCAATTCTGAAAGTCTTTTTTTCGTAAATGTATCCATCATATGTGATCAAAAGTGCAACGAATGCTGCTGCTGAGTGCCATCTAGTTGACAGGCAGATTTGTAAAAATATTACGGCATGTTCTCCCTGGCACCATGTGACTTCTGGCTTTTCCCGGGGTTATACCTCCTGCTGGAGATGATTCCACAAATGACCTTAACACCACAGATTTTGAAGTACCAACTCTTCATTCTTTCCTTTTGCTTATATTAAACTTGCACCTTGATTTTGCTTTAATGTGGCTTTATTACTACCAGTATAGACACTTGAGTGTATCCTTGTATATTTTTCTTCTGAAAAGTTTCCTATATGATACATGTATGGACTGAATATTCAAAAATAGTATATCGGTAATTATTAGAAGTACAATGTGAATATTTTCTTTCCTTATATGCAGATGCATATAGATCATGTATATTATTTCAGAGTTTTTAAAGATAGTCTGAGTTTGTTCCATGATGGACTGACCTTAGGTTTAATAATAAAGTTAAAAGCCAATTTTGTCTTGGTAAAATATGAACCTGTTTTGTGGTCCGAATTCTGGATGATAAAGATTATGAAACAAATGCTGCTTTTTTAATTCATTTTGTTTTGTAAGTTAGTAGGTAAACTAGGGAGAACTAGAAAGTTTTAAGTGTGCTTCTCCTACTACTGACGGCCACATATTATTTTTGATAATTCCAAAACCCTGAGGTAAATAATTTATTTTTCCTGAAGAAGCCTGCCATATTTCTTTACTTGTTATTACCCCCACCAATTTAATTCATAAATGTTTTATCTTATTTTCTGTTTAGAACTTCTAGATTGAACTTCTTATGTGACTTTGACACATAGAAATAGAAATATTACCAATATACTTTAAATGCTATTGATTTAGTTTAAATTGTTTAAAATTTGATTTGTTGATAAAAATAGTGGAGAAAAATCAAGGAACTCATTATAGACTTTTAAATAAATCTATCTGTAAAATAAAACAATCCCTAATGAGAATTTTATATTCTTTTACCTGTGAATATATCATGTTTTATTCATTTCCTTAAAGGTAAAGTTTTGTGCTATATACCGTGACAGGAACAAAAAGGTAACATATTAAATAAACCTAAAATACTTTTCTCACATTTTGTCATTAAATTTGCAGTTGAATAAGTGTAAATTTTTCCAATAAAATTTCCCAAGGATAGAATAATTTTAGAAAGCCTGGAATAGAAAGAATAAGTCAGCGGATTTACCTCATAAGCACAGGAAGAAAGGACAGAAGATCCAACATAGCTCTTGAAAACGGTAAAAGACCACACTGAAAAGAACACAGGCCACGGATAAGTGAACTATGTAATTATTAATCTTGATTCAAACTTCTACAAACATTAACATATACAAAGGGACAAGTTTGCAAAGAAATGCAGATGCCAAACTAAAGAGGTTAAAAATTTTTGCATAAGTAAAAAGAGGGAGAACAGAGAAGACTTCGAGTTCACTAACAACATGGCAAAAAGTATTTTTCTGGAAGCAGGAGGCAAAATTGGATATGGTGGAAGAAAATGTAGACACAGAGATGACAGTTGGAAACAGCTGGTGTAAGAGTTGTAGGATCATAAGTAACATAAACAATATGATGCTAAGTTAAAGCCTCAAAATCTGTTCTAAGGATAACAAAAGGAGACAAAATATTGCTTTACTATTCTAGGAAGGCTTAAAATTTTCAAGTTACTTTTAGTGAGAAAATATTGTATTTATTTAATCTCAACTATAATAACAACAACAAAACAAGTATTTCTTTATTTCTTGACTATGTAAAATCTGATATGGGTATAAGGAATAAAAATTGAAATGGAGCTACATTTTGTCTTCTGGTTTTCATGCTTCACTCCTTAAATTTTTTATTTTCTGTGAGAAATATGGCATGTTTATGTATTTACTTTAAATTTTCTTTCAGAATTCCCCAACATGAATTGATGGAAGTGACTTAAGTACCTTTAAAAATATCTTGCAAGAAGATACATGTTAAAGGCAGAATTTAGGTTCACATCATTTTATCAAACATCAAGTTTACCAGAAGTCGGACAACGTTGAGAAAAGATGATAATTTAATTTAAACATGAATTTTAGGCAGTAGTATTTTTTTTAATTTTCTGTTTATGCAAACGAATAAACAGAGTACACACACAACAAACCTGTAGAGTGGTGTCATTGGAGCAGACTCATTTCAGGTTTTGATCCTGGCATACTTGACGAGGCTCACTCAATTGCTAAGTGACTTTTTCCCGAATATCCAACGAAGTGCAATGCAATTCAAGTGTGGTCACCAAAATTATAAATCGCTTTGTCAACACACTCATAGAACCTTGCAAATGATAAAAACTACAAACACAAATGTTACAAAATTGCTCCACATCACCTTTTAAATAAAATTAATAATACTGACGTTTCTGCTCGTTCACTCTGTAGTTTCTGTGATGCCTTTGGCAGCCTTGTCTTTTATTAGTTATTATTTATTATGCTTCACTCTTCAATTCTACCTAACTACCGTTTCCTTTGTTTCTTCAGTGGGAAGAGATCAGCGGTGTCGATGAGCACTACACACCCATCAGGACTTACCAGGTTTGCAACGTCATGGATCATAGTCAAAATAATTGGCTGAGGACAAACTGGGTCCCCAGGAACTCAGCACAGAAGATCTACGTGGAGCTCAAGTTCACTCTACGGGACTGCAATAGTATTCCACTGGTGCTGGGAACTTGCAAGGAGACTTTCAACTTGTACTACATGGAATCTGACGATGATCACGGGGTCAAATTCCGAGAGCATCAGTTTACAAAGATCGACACCATCGCAGCTGATGAAAGCTTCACTCAGATGGATCTTGGAGACCGTATTCTTAAACTCAACACTGAGATTAGAGAAGTAGGTCCTGTCAACAAAAAAGGATTTTATTTGGCTTTTCAAGATGTTGGGGCTTGTGTTGCATTGGTGTCTGTGAGAGTGTACTTTAAAAAGTGCCCATTTACAGTGAAGAACCTGGCTATGTTTCCTGACACAGTACCCACGGACTCCCAGTCCCTGGTAGAGGTTAGAGGTTCTTGTGTCAACAATTCTAAGGAGGAAGATCCTCCCCGGATGTACTGCAGTACGGAAGGCGAATGGCTCGTGCCCATCGGCAAGTGCTCCTGCATTGCTGGCTACGAAGAAAGAGGCTTCATGTGCCAAGGTAAGAAACAGTCTTATGTTTTCCTTCGAGTGGTATTTCTCACCTGTCAGTTTGTCGGAAGTGGAAAGGAAATGAACCTAATTTGAGCTCACGTGCAGCAAAACATTCTTCAAACTGGCCAGAGTCTATTTATGCATTAAAATTATCTCCCTTGATATGTTCATTCACAGTTTATTATAGAAATATTGTGCTTGACTATGTGGTGATGGTCTAGACCCTATATAGAGTGTCATGTATGCTACTTTTAAGTTTTCCTTGCTTTTTAATCACTTATAGTAGTCTAACTGTCCCAATTGTACAGGGGAAAAAAAAAAACTGTTTCTTTTAGGTAGAGGATAGAAACGTCTTTGGTACTCAGTTAATCTAATTCTAACATAACTAGATATCGTGGTAGCTATATTTTTGTTAATCTGTCTCATAACAATATTTATTTACTTGCTATAAAATGCAGTCTTTTCTTCAGTGGCATGTGGCTATCAAATAGGCGTTGCCTATTAATTATTAGTGCTTTGGGAAGGTTCTTTGATTTAGAAATCCAGGGCTGATAAATTAGCATCCTTGTGTATACTGTAGGTCAGTGGTGGCAAAACTATGGTACATGTGGTGTTGTGTTTTCCTTTTAAGACAAAAGATGTTAATACATGATTGTTTTCTCTAAACCCAAACCTCAGTAATCAGGTGTAATTGCAGTGTTGGCACTTTGCAATAAATAAGTTATTACTGAGGTTTGGGTTGCAGTTTGGTCACTCGTCTCTAAAAGGTTCACAGTCGCTGCTGTAGGCGTATCTATTCTAACTTCATTTTGGTGCATTATTTGGCCCATTTTACTGCCCGGGACAACATCTGTGTCTCCTCTTAGTTGTAATGTGAATTTGATGCTTCATGTAGTAGTAGAGAACCTGAACTTTGTCATCAAGTTTGTTTTTATTAAATACCTTTTTACATTTGATCAGTAAAAGATCTCTTTCATGTGAAAAAATATGTATCACAACATGATAGATCAGATCATAATTTACTTAATTTTAAAATTTGATATTTAACATTATTCATGGTTTTAATGTTTAATATTCTGAAAGTGTTTATATTCCAAACATATATATGAATATGTAGGAGAACGTTAGTATATAGTCCTTAGAGTCTTGTGTATTTTAGTATCTTTGCTTGCTATTACACTCTGTCAAGAGAATTGAGTTTGGTATTCTATTTATTCTACTTATGTTATTTTACTTATGGTATTCAAATATATATATATATTTGAATGGCATATATATATGCCATTTTAAATGTATGGATACCTAATAGCATTTAGTCTTGACTACAGAAAAGAGTAATAAAGTAATAATGTGCTAGACACAGGAGAAATATAGATGAATAAGTCATTGTATCTACCTTTCTTTCAGGAGCTCACAATCTAGCATGAAAGACAGATACATAAATGAATAATTTTCATGCAAGACAGACTAATAAATCTTCTACCAAGGGTACAATGTGTCTTGCCACTGTAGTGGAAGAAGATTAATTTCAAAATTAATCATGGGAATTGTTAATTAATTATGGGAAGACTTTGCATTCAGCTTTTGTACTCATTTGTATTGTGCTTCAAAATTTTAGGCTAGGAAGAAAGGGCTACATACTTTATGCAATAGATTCATTTCACAAGGCAGGTTTATAATTTGTTTATTGAATCATTGTCCTAAAACCTCAAAATACACAGGAGACCCAGGAGAAAGCTATTTTCTGTGTTTATGCCACAGGGGGATTTTAAATATCGAAACTGCCTTGTTAGATCATTTTCTGACTTTAGTACTAAAATACTCCAAATTGTGTATTCCAATCTAGCAGATCATTGGGGTAAAGTTCAGTAAACTGAATGATTACAATGTAACACTCTCCACTTGGTAGGAAACAATCATATTGATTGAAGTGCTTTGTGCTCAACAATTAATCTATTGATTTAGAATAATAAATAAAGATAATATGGAAAAATTAAAACAAACTTAATACAGGGGCAGAATGCTAACCATGGAATTATACTTCTGTTGCTTATAATATATAATTTCATAGCAATCCACTTTTCTTGAAATAGGGATGAATTACTAGAAAATATACTTTGACCATATATTTGATAGTCAACTTTTTTTTATTGAGCCCATAAGGTGTGCCAGGTCTTATGCAGAACAATAGAAAATAGGATTATGAATAATATCAGTGGTAAATTTGTTTGGTTTATGGTTTAAAAATGTATGTATGTTTGTATATGTGTGAGATTAAGAAAAGTTTTTATCTCCACCCCTGAAGGAATATAGATTTTTAAGTGATTTATTAAACAGAGCTAAGTCAGTAAGAATTTAAACTGGAATACAAGCTACTGGTGTTCTTGGGAAAGAAGGTATTGGTATAGAAGGAGATGAATTATAGGAAATTAAAATTTTCTTCAATAAAATCCTTTATTATGTTTACTCTTCTTCCTTTTTGTTTTGGTTTGTTTTATTTGATACTTAGCTAGGGGAGAGAGGATTCAGGAAAGCCAAGAGTAGAAAATGGGATCTTGGATAACTTGCTGGATGACAGTATGGTTGGTCAATGTCAGGTTGTTTTTATGGAATGTCAATGAACTTTCTTTAAAAAGAAAATATTGAAAGACTAAAATTACATAGTGAATTAGTGAGCCTAAATCACCTGCCATTTGCTTTCCATCATTGAGAATCACAATTTTACCTTATTGCTTCATTTTCAACTTTAATGTTTCTTATATCCCAGAGTAACTCTTCATTAGCTTTTTCTTTTGAAAATTGGAGGTGTGGGGAAATTTGGGATCAATTTTAAAAAAAGTCAAGATCTTTCTCTTTTTCTTTTTATTTTAATCCTGGATAATGAATTATGGTATCTGCTTTAATTTAATTTGGAAAGAAGAAACAAGAATGCTCATGGCTTTTTATACAGACAATTAATTACCTTTGAAGCACATAGCAGGAGGTTACTGTAAATTCTGCTCATATAAATTTGTTTAGACTTAGTGTACCAAATACCTTCTTAATGTCACTGGAAAATCTGTTGCTCTCTGTTTTAGCTCTACATAGTTATTGTGGAATGCTAACTTTGTTCCTTGTTCTTTTACATTAGCAGCTTAACAAATAATTGTGTTCCATGTGATACAAGAACACAACTAGACTTTTTAATGACTACTTGAAATTTACTTATGAGTTAGGATACCAACTTTTGTTCTCCACTCATTTGTCTGTCAATTCAGTAACTCAAAAATCAGCTGTCAAGTTTTCGATAACAGGATACTTTAAGGATATACTAAGTCAGACAGAGAAACTAAGAAAAGTTCTTAACACCCTTTGAGTGCATGGACAGAAGCACTAGGAACCCTCTAGATGTTTGATTTTTGAATAAATTCAGAAGCAATTTTGTCCACTATCTTCAGAGTAGAAATTCCTTAGGGGAAAGACCACAATGTCTTATTAGGAACAATGTACCTAAAACTTAGAGTAGGAGTAGGTCCTCAATTACACACTTACTGAATGAACGATTATTATGAGATTTCTGTCAGCTATTCATTCCGGGGCTGTAAGTCCCAGAGAGAACATAGTTTGTATCAGTTCTCTGGACTCCACTAGGTTGCTCAGAAAACTTTGTGAATACAGTGTTGGTCTTATCTAACTTGAAATAAATGCAATTGATATTTAGATCACGTATAGTTGCAACTAGTAAAGAATAGATTCATGTGAACTCTCTCTGGAAAGTAACGGATTTATGAAGTAAAGGATTAATACTACCTTAGTGACTGGGGGAATAAATATTTTGCTTTTATGAGGTTGTGATGACTGTTTTTCTGATTTATAAAATCAGGCTATAAAATTCATACCTATAATGTGGCAAAAACATAACTATTTTTTTAAAATGTTGGTATTTGTCCCTAAAATTTATACACTTACGTCATTGATTAATCTTTTAATGATGAAATATAAAAATTGAGCTGAAATATAAAAATTGTTGGTGGGACAAGATTGTTTCTCTTGAATCATGAAAAATTTGTTTTTGCGAGTTTTAAAATGACAGCTTCACGTTTCTGCTTTTTTTTAAATTTTATTTTAATGGTACATTGTAGATGTACATAGTGATAACATTCATCATAGGGGATTTGTACCTGTACATGATGTATCTTGTTGCTTCTTTTTTTCCCATTCCCCTCCCCTCACCCCTCGTCTCTCCCTATTTACAAAAGCTTTGTTTCCATTTTTTCCTTCCATTTCTTATTTCTCTTGTCCTCTGTTCCTTTCCCCCTCCCTTGTTCCCTTTCCCATTTGGACATTTTCTTCCCTTTCCCAATATAATACATTTTAGTCTTTATATGCACTTCAGTTTAAACATGTGTGTCCGATTTATTTCACTATATAGAGGACCCCAAAAACTCCACCAAAAGACTTCTAGATTTAATAACCAAATTCAGCAGCGTAGCTGGATACAAAGTCAACACTCAGAAATCAATAGCATTTCTGTACACAAACAACAGACTCACCAAGAGAGAAATCAGGGAAACAAAACCTTTCACAATAGCATCCAAACAAATGAAGTACCTAGGAATCAATCTGACGAAGGACGTTTCTGCTTTAGCAGTTAGGCACTCATGATTTTTGAACCCAGGGAATGTATTTTAATTAAAAAGTGCCACTGGTAAGTAACAATGTAAGTTTTCAAATACAAAATTAAATAGATGTGTTATGACAGCCCTGTAATAGCTATAAAATCTGTCACACGAGATTTTATGTGTTCTCACCAATTTGTATCATAAACTATGACAGCACTATCGTAATGCTTAAAACCTCCATGAGCTTGTCCTCAGGTTTCAGTTGCATTTAGTTGTTCTATTCAGTGAGGCTGCTGTCACTAGCAAATATTCGAGGGCATAGTTTGAAGAGCTGCAGGAATGCTGCTTGCTCATTTTGTGACTAAGCAGGTTGAGCCTCTTTCGCCATCCACACAAGGGGTGATGGCCTTCAGGGTGGCCAGGGACTGTATTGCTTAGCCCGCTGTGTTGCATCGAGCACTGGATAACTGTATTTGAACATCATCAATATTGTGGGTCATCAGCATATTGAGATTTGCTACCATTCTTGTTTATTTGTTTCAATGAGTTTAAATGGATAATAGTAAATGCATCCATTCAACATGCTCTTCCTTACCTTACCCTGTAAAGCTCTTGAGCAACAGAAAGTGTCTTTAATTTATATACTGGTACTTAGTATTTGTTCTTAGTACTTAGTATTTGTTCTTTGACTATTCCTTTCAAACAGCATATTTCTTTTCTGAAGTGACTTCATTTACCCTCTAGTCTATTCAATAATGGATGAGATTTCTTTTCTTGCCTTATTGCTCATATTTCTCTTCCTTCTTCTACCTACCAGTCACTCTTGATTTATACCATCTGGTATTTGACCCACTCTCTTACTTTTTATAGCATGAATTCTTTCCACTGATTTTTCAAAAGTGTCCATAAATTTATAGGTGAACATTTTTATAATGTATATTCAAAAAGACTTTTAGGTTTTAGCTGATTAAGGAAAAGTTTAGAAAACAAGCAAAGAACTGTTAAGAGTAGAATTATTAATGCTACATCTCAAAAACTTTAAGCCAATTTTCACTGTGTTTATGTCCTAATATTTATTCATTTTTGTTTGTTTGTTTGTTTGTTTGTTTGTTTGTTGGGTCCTGGGGATCGAACTCAGGGCCTTGCGCTTGCTAGCCAAGTGCTCTTACTACTAAGCTAAATATTCAACACCACTAATTGTATAAAAGATTAGATTAGCTATAATTTTCTGGCCTTGAACAAATCACATAAGTCAAAAATAAGTAAGTAAGTAAGGGAAATATCTGTTGAATGATTGCACTTGACATTTTATGGAATTGACTGTATTTATTGGTTTTATTTTAAGTATTTCATTATGTACACTTAAGAAACACCAAAATAAATACAAAAACAGTGGAGAAACTGTAAGTAACATGAAAAACACCCCACAGTATTACATGAAATACTATGTTATGTTACTAGATGTCTTCTATCAAATTATGTGAGTATACTATCACAAAGTAATAAAAATGAAAACTCTTTTCAAATATAAAAGAGAGGCAAAGTAAAGGATTATATTTTATTTGTGGTTTTTAAAAGTGTAATAGTTCATTTTTGTGTCTATATAATAACAGTGTAAATTTATACCATGAATTTTCACGTTGAAGATACTACAAAGAAATGTGAATTCTTTTACTCTATGTTTACTACAAATCCAATTATTTTCAGCAGCAGAGACAATTTAATTTTAAATGTATTTAAAAGACATATCATCACAGTTAAATTCAAGGAATAGAACAAATTAATATTTAACTATTTAAAAACATCATAATGGATAAGAACAATTTAAATGATCAACCACAAGCTATTACAAATAAACTTCTAAAATTGAAAACAATTCTATAAATGTTAGTAATAGTCATGGAATCACAATGAAATAATGTAGCATGTTTTATTAAAGGATAGATTCATTTACTTTATGTAGTTTAACTTCAGTTGTACAGTTTTATCAATTCAGAGGGAAAACAGACTCTCTTGAAATAAATATTTTACTTCTCTTTATCACAATCTGAAAGGCGATTTTTAAAAGTCGTTATTATTTTGGCATTATACTGAGTTTGTTATTTCAAATGTGTATGTTTTCTAACTATTCAAATTCTTCAAAACTCTATGTTCTAAAATTTGAAGAATCCAATGTATTTCTTTTCGGAATATAAAAATCTTGAGTGATTATTTGTAGTTGATTGACCTTTTCAAGGTATTTATTTACTCTTTTAGTCAGTCCCTTCCGGAGTCAGGAAAATCATATGCTATGCAGAATAAGCAGAAAGCACGATGTTTTTCTCCCTCTTGAGGTACTTAGGTTCTATGAAATGTGTTGGTAAGAGTTTCACAAAGATTTCTTTTATCAGTACAGATTCACTGAGCATTTTCTACATTTTTCCCTGTGATTTCTCCCCCAACTTCTGTGTTTATAGTTTTGACAATTCCTTATTAGTTCCAGAATAGAAGAGAAAGGAGCTGATAAGGGTTTACATTACAGTTCTGACAGTTGACACTGAACTTTAATAGAGAACAATTGTAGAGAGATCCATGTTTTGATAATATTTGACGAAAGTATTCTTAAAGTACAGTCCATTTGGTAAGAATCAGACTGACTAGAAGACTGCATTTATGCTTTTCTGTTTTAGCGTCTCGTCTTCCAGGATGTGGACAAAACATCCTGTTGGCAGATAACTCTCTCATCATTTGTGGCTGTCTCTGTTAGGAACCGAATCCATGCCAGCGCAAGAAATTGTAAACACTTGTCACGTTTCTACCATTACGCTTGTAATCCTTTACAATATATAGTGTTACCTGCCTTTAAAAACACAATCAAAACGTGAGCTTCTAATCACAGAGAGGGATCCTAAGGGCAAGTCACAAAGATCGTGAAACCCATAACCCGTTAGGATCAGGCACAGACTTTTTGTGTTACAAAAATAAACAAAAAAGTAAGAATAGCTTCAGATATTGAAAAATCCTGAATATAAATATTCTTGAATGCTCTGCTCAGTGGTCACTTGCAATGTCACAAAAGGTTAAAAGCAGATGCTATAATTGGGAACAGCTGCAGCTTTTTGACATGAAAACTCATTTCTATAAGGAAGGAGATGAGACTAGCATTCTTGAATTAATGTATAAGGGACCTTATAATTGTTTAGAAGGGAATATTTTTCTTCTCTGGTAGAGTCTAAAGAGGAAAACTTGTATTCCAGAGATTTGGATCTATTTGATGTCTATCTCATGCTTCTATTTTAAAGATGAAACATTTTGTTTTATCAGTAGTAATGTGCACAAGGTTTATAGCATGTAGAGAAGATTAATATATTGAATTAAGGGAACAAAGAATACAGTTCTTGCTCTTGAGCATCTTGGATTCTAAAGAGTATATGATCTGAATTTATGTTAAAAAGAAGAGAACATACTATTCATATGAAAAAATAGTATGGCAAGCATGAAAGATGAGGGTTGTTTAAAGACACATGAAATTGTGCTTCAGTCTCTGTGACCTTCATTATTCCATCCTTTACTCATTTTCTTCTGCAAAAAAATAAAAAAATGCGTAACTACTATACCAAGTATTCCATGGTTTTTCCTATGCCACCGGAAATATGGCACTGGACAAGACAGAATAATGTTCCTGCCCTCATGGAATATTCAGATTTTAGCAGATGTACCAAGAAGCCAAATGCAGATGCAGATTATTTTAGGATATTGTGAACTGAATTTCCAAGTATATGCCAGTGTTCTGAACCCAGATGCTTCTGCCATCAAGCAATATCTGGGGATGTCGAAAATATTTGCAGTTCTCAGAAGCTTTAGGAGGAGATTGTTGTCAATATTTTATGTTTGGAGATGTTTCTGAGTATCCTGCAGTGCACAGGGCAGCATGCACAGTATAGAATTATGCAGGCAAACATAAATATGTGTGGAGGCTTGAGAAGCCCTAATTTAACCTAATCCCGCCCTTGTCTAGACATATAAATTAAGTATAAGTCATCTAATTACACGTTAGTAGAGCCTAAAGTGGAACCCAGGTGCAAGCATTTTAAGATTGTGGCTCAGGACTCATTCACTCCAGATTTTCCTAGAAGTTGCTGACACTTTGGAAGGTCCATGAAATCCCACTAAGCACTTACACAGTTGAAAAATGACACTTAGCTAGATAAAAGCAAAAGTAAGTTTCTGATCTGGGAGAAAGAATAAATGTTTCATGAATCTTCACATGAAGATGAATGTCTTAAAACAGTAAAAAATGATATTTGCAAAGACGTGGACAAAGGGACTGACAGTTGCTAGAGTTTGGTGATGCAAGAAGCAAGAGTGGGATGAGGAAGAAAAGAGAATCAGAGAGAACACGTGTGGAAGTTGACGATGTTTCCTAATGCCAACAGTTTGGATAGCTGTTTTGGAGTTAGATTCCATTTCAGATACTCCAATATATTGATGTGAAATCAAAACTGATATTTGCTGCTTTTCAAAATATAATGTGATACTTGGATAAGAATGGCAGGTAGACATATTGTATGATAGTACAAAAATTTTCCATGTTCTAGTTCTACGACTGGTCCTGTGAAGATTAAAACAACACCTCAATATCAGTTGTTTCTTAAAATTAAAAAAAAAAATCACCGTTTCTTTCCTCTGGCATATAACTGAGCTTGGCACTTCGTTTAAGCCTCCCAGCAACCTATGGGGCAGATGGTATCACCCTCCCATTTCACAGGGGAGGAAACTGAGGGATAGAGGAATTGGACAAAAATTCAAGGCTCTAGTTAGTAAGTGATGAAACTGCAATTTGAAATGAACAGAATGCTCGAGCGTGGACCGTTCCCTACACCCTGCCGGTGTAGAAGGTCAGGGGACGTGGGGAATTTCATGCCTACCCACCTGCATCATCAGAAGTCCCCGTGAAGCCCAGAGATGTACTTAGTACCAAGATGTTTTGAAGGCTGTTATCACATCCTTTCTCTGAGGCTACTAACATACATTTGCTTCTGGCTCCTTTGCCGGAAGAGGTTGTGTTCTTTGGGCTACAGGATCATTTTCACTTTTGGAGAGTGAGCAATAGAATGGTGAAGATAATTTGTTTATCTTCTTTGTAGAGGAGAAGAGAATGACACAGTCTTACATTTGACATATATATATATATATAGATACAGATATAGATATAGATATATCCTCATAGCATGTCTTTTTAAATACTAAACTCCTGGTTTTATTTTTCCCTTCATATATCCTTTTTCATCTACACTTCCCCTTTTAAAATATATTTTTTGGTACTCTCTTCCAACCTGAACTGTGAGAATCCTGTCTCAAATGTGAAAAGTGATAAATACATTTAAACTGACATTAATTGATTGCCTAATATGTACTCAGTGATGCATATTATATACCATTGGATCTTCACCAAACACTTTACAAAGTAAATATTATTTTATTTTATCAAGGCAGCCTAAGATTCATTAATTTGTCTCATGTCACCACATCAGAATGGAAATTTAGGTCAGACTCTGAAACCTAATACTTTTAATGATATAATAAGCTAGTATTTTCCATTTAATAATGCTTTTGCAAGTCACAATGAAAAAATTTACAATATTTGCTTCCAAAGGATCTATTAGAATTTGGTCATAGAATTGAGAAAAAAATATCGACAATAATTACTTAAAGAGGCTAGAACTTCATATTCATTAACACTTCTTTCTTCAGTATAGAGTCGAAGAAGGCTACCACACAAAGACTGTAACAGGGAATCCCTGGTCTTTGTTTCCTGGGCCTGTGGAACTGAGTCACGCCTCTAATTAACTCTGTTTCTATTTCCATTGCCCCTGCTGTTACTGAGGGCATGATTGATAGGAGATGATGGTGAGGGGAGAGCCATGGCTCAGGGAGACACTCGCTATGTGCCTGATGTGTGCGCTTGCACAATATGCTTCATTATGAGCTTGACATATCTCCAAGTGGCAGATTGGAAATGGGCTTCGGATAAGGTTGACGTATCTTTTCCCAACACTGTTTTTTAAAAGCACATGGTGCTGCTATAGAAAAAACATATATGTATGCATGCAAACATATATGCACATGTATTTGGGTGCATGCTTAAGCAGATATATCACATGCATATATAACACATAGATATACATGCATATGAAATATGTACACATGCATATATACACTTACCACTGTGTAGTTTATGTATGTATTCAATGATTAAATGTCGTATTGTAAGTGTACTTTAAACTGTTACTAAGAAGTTAAGAAGACTAAAGTCTAATAAAATGTCTAACCGGGTTTCACAATGTGGTATTAGGCTGTTGCATACACTGTCATGTTTCTTTGTATTGCGTTCAGTGTGGCACAGAACACAAAACAAATTAATAAGTATGATCGGAATAACTTCTAAAACTTGGAAAAATGGTACATACTAACAAATACTTGCAGTTTATTAGGTATATCGATGTAGTTTAAAATATATATACTTCCTAAGTTACAGGTGAGGTGGTTTCTTGTGGGGAAGTGAGAAAATGTTTTTCTTTGGGAATATTATTGGTGAAAGACCATAAACTTCTCTGTTGTTGTCAGAAATTTCTTAACATTTTAAGCTTTTCAGAATCCAAAAGATTATTAAGCAAACTATTTCATAAATATATTGAAATGTTTTATACTGCTACTAGTCAAGAACAGAAGCAATTCCTGGTGGCTTTTATTATTCGTGGTTGTTATATTTTCCTGGCAAGCAGTACACTGCTTTCTGTCCAAATGTGTGTAACAATGATGGTGTTCTAGTCGTGCTTCCGGGTCAGGGAAAATGAAGCTGGAAACAAAAACTCTGTCCTTTGCAAGGCTGATGGTTACTCCTATTAGTGATGAAAAGGAAATGAGAAAATATGTCGGCTTGCTTTTTATTAAGCTAATATGTAAAGCAGATGAATGCATGAAAGCTCACTGAGTGCCATGGAGAAATTTGAACATTGTTCATGTTGGCTAGTAGCCAAGCTCATGTTGCAAACCCCAGGCAGGGCCAGGATTTCAGAGCAGTCGTCCGCAGACAGCTTCCGTCCACCCTTAAGAGTAGTAAGCCTGAGACATACTCAGCAGAATTGGTGCAATCACACTTATTTTGTATAACTTAGTATCAATCTGAACTCACCACAAAAGAATTCAATGATTCCTTAGCCTTAAATGATGCTGTGGTTTGCCTTCCACATTTGTGTCTTGCTTGTATCACTTTCTTGCAGTATTTTATATCTATGAATAAATTTGGTTTCTCCATGTCACGAAATAAAATATTCAGTAAGAATAAGAGTTCGGAGAGAACAACGCATTATGGTGCTACAATAAGAGTGCCGTCTTTTAAGTGAAAAAAATAAACATCGTTGTTGTTGGAAACAGCAGACTTTCTAAATTGAGCAGCGGTGCTCTCTTCTTTGCAAATTCTTCAGGACCTGGATTAAGATCTGTACATCATTTATTTGAGTATTGATGATTTTTTTTCTGTACCAATATTTTTGCTACATCATTAACTTATGCACAACAATACCTAATAGAAGATATGAAACAATTGGAAAACATGAATAGCTTCTCATGTGGTAGGCACAGGAGCAGCAGGACATTTGTTATATGCTCAGATTTCATTATTTCAGCAATGTGTAACATCTTTCCTTCCTACACAAATAATTTGCCATAAAATCCGTTCAGACATTACGCTTCACACAAGTCATAATCCAAATGTTTGGTATATCAAACACTTTGACTGATAAGAAATTAAAATACTGAGACCTTCACAATAGATGAGAAGGACTAGTTAAGTAGCAATGAGTTATTAAAATAGATTCTTTTAAATTAGTTAACAACTAGTTAGTCTTATACCAGTTCATATCCAAATTTTTATTCAACCTTTTTTTTTTAAAGAAAGGATATAATGAGGAAGAAACAGGAAAGTGATTCTTAATTTCTGCTAAAGGAAGAAGGATGGAGGCAGCCATTAATTTATATTAAAGATATAGAGAACTTTTAAAGGATATGCTTTCTAAACACTCCTTAATGGTTTAAAAATAGATAAGGAAATTACAATAATTGCTCACCTCTCATACTCAATTAAAAATCTGTGATTTGTGAGATTATTTTCCTAATTTAAAGAAAACAATTAAATTTTTTAAAAATGTAATTTTTGTAAAACACAAATAAAATATATAAAAGGCATTTGGAAGTCATCAAGTTATCTATCAATTAAAATATCCACCCTGGAATATCTGTTTTAGGATGTACAGACTTGAAGGATGATAATTTTGTATTCCAATTTTATTTGCTGTTATTTATTCACTGCTCAGTCAAGGACATAATTATGTATGGCAGCTTCAGTGAATGAAAGGATAAAAAATACCCTTGCAATCTAGGTGATTCTATAGCTGAGGAAGTCAGTGAAATAGTCTACGACTCCTCTGAGGACACTTACTTCCTCTGAAAGTTTTTGGTATTTTCAGAATGGTTTTATGAAACGACACTGAGAATGAAAATAAGCTGGACAGAACCTTTCGATTTGCTACTAACTGTAAAACTTTATATGTCTCAATTACATACTTCACATTTCTTTTCCGTTTCAATATTCTTAAGCAGATGCCAGCTTACAGAGTTATGTTAAAATAGTCCAATACGTTTTCTAAGAAAGTAGCAGTTATTTTTCCAAATAATTTTACAGGAAACATGTTTGCTTGCTGGAATCCAGAGCGTCAAATCCATCTTGAAGGGAATTCATAAGTTCACATGTTGAAGTTCTTTATTCTTACAGTAACGCCGAGGCCTCTGTCAAAATCTACCTACTACAGACATATAGATTAGTACCCTGATAAATTTGACCTCAAAACTCATAGGAACTAAAAATCTGAAGGAGGGAAAAGAGTACATAGAAGGAGCATAGTAAAGACCACAAGTGACCGCCTAGCAAAGGAACAGGGCCCGAGGGCTGTGACACCACGCGCGCTCAGTCAAGTGCTCTGCGGCTGTGTAAACTCCGAAGACATCTAGGTGGTTCAAAGTGCAAACAGCAAGTTGAAATATCCACTGTGCAAACTTAAGATACCAATATAAATGTTTAAATTATATTCTATCTGCTGTGGTGAAGAATCAAATCATTGTATATTTTACCAAGTCTTCTTCATAGAAAACAAAGACTAAGTACATCGTTGCTTTAATTAGTATAAATATTATAAACCAGAAGACCTGAATTTTGTCATGGCTCTAACCTTTTTCTTTTTCACTCTACAACTCCAGGCAAATTACTTAACCACTCTGGGTTTCGGTTTCCTCACGTGTAAATCGGAACCACTGTTTTTAATCGCAGATAAAAACAGTGTCTCCTTTTTAGTGTTTTTGGGAAGATAAAGCAAGATTTTTGTAATGTGTTCTATAGACATTCTGACATATAGCAAGTACTTAGTATTAACTTTTGTCATACGAATAAATCCTTAATTATGGAAGAAATTCATCTATGCTGAAAGAATTTTCCAAGAAGTTCCTGAAATCCAGGAATCCAGGGTTTATTATACATCAAATAAAAAAAAAATAAACGAAGTGAAATTTAATTAAACTGTACACAGTTTGTCTTATTCAATACTTATGTACTCTTAGACATATTTAGAACTTCAGCTGATCCATGATTGGATAGTTTTTTGGAATCAAATAACTTTACTTGCTTCAATAATTGGTTTTGATGGTCCATCTAACATAGTTCAGGACTGTTTCTTTTAAAACAAGGCATGTCATACCATTGTGAATTCTTTGTAAATTTGAGTTACCTTGTTGTGTTAGTATTTTTTTTTACCCCCGTGGAAAACCAGTTCTATTCAGTATTAGATAATTTGCTTCTTCACAAATATCATTAAATTTGAAACTCAAGCATAATTAATGAGACTCGATCACACTTAAATCCCTTGTGTGCATTTCATTGTACAACTTTGTAAGTATAAAAGTACAGAAAATAAAGTGTGGTGATGTGTATATGTATTGGTAGAAAAGCAGATAAAAGATTATAGTAAGTCACAGGATAGGGACAGAGAGAGACAGAGTGCACATACATATTATGCAATGAATTTGATTAAAAGTGGTCAACAGAATCAGTGGTGACCTGGTATTCCAAAATTCATCAGTTTTTTGATGTGTTTTGTTAAATATCTAATTGGTAACTGTGCTGAATAGTGTGTGCATTCAAATTTTCGGTACATCAAAAATATTTTTTCTAGGTGTTTTTATTTCTATCTTTTTATGTCAAGTAAATATTCTTACTTTAGACATATTGTAGGTACTAATGTTGAATCATTTTTTAGGTGAATTGCTTCAAATTGCTATTGTGGAAAATTAAGAGCTTCTCATCTCAAAATTTGAAATATTTTCTTTAAATTTTGGTGGTAGTCTTTAAATATTGAGGCTATAAACCCCAGGGATCACTTCTAAGTCTCTGATTCCTCATTTATGAATCATAATTTATTTCCTGAATACTTCTTGAGTAAATATTAAAGAATGTATATGTCACCAAGTATCAAATATTTAAGTAAGTGTTCAACATACGACAAAACATAAGTCACGATAGACAGTTAAATCCTGGAATTTGGGGCAGAAGTACTCAAGTGTTCTGTACCCATTTGGGAGCAACCAAATGGGTACAGTGAGTCTCCTATTCATGCCTATTCTGATAATGGAAAGGTAAGAGATTCATAGCTTTACTTGTAGGTCAAGAGGCTGAGTGTTACTGTTTTTATTTATTTAAACACTTCAGGGAAATTTACTCTAAGAGTTCAGAATAAACAATCCCAGAACATGATGGCTATTATTTTGGGCAGTTTATTTTTAATGTCCCATGTCCAAGAATGACTAACTCTTGTTTAAATTGGAATGGTCAAGTGACTTAAGCTTCCAAAAATTTATTTAGCAAATTTCACGTTTGCTTTTTGCACTGTGGTTTCTTGCAAGAAGTACATATATGTTAGGCTGTAAGTACAGGGAATTTACAAGGTTAATTATAGTGTATTCTGCATAACACAGTCATTTTGCTGGTAGTTCAATATTACATTTGGCGTGTGTGATAACATTGAAAAGTACATTTGTTGTAACTTCAACTTTAGTATACTCACTTAGAAATGACTGCTCTCTTAAACACATAGTCCCCAGATGAACAACCTACTGAGATTCACCAAATAATAATAAAAAAAGACGTTTCTGCTGAAAACAGCTTCCTTTGTTGGTTGATATTCATAGACAGAATGTGTAATTGGCAATGTATATTTAAATGGAGCACAAAATTAGAAAAGAAAGCAGATCATTGAAGATAAAAACTTGAATGGGATATAATGGTCCTTGAAAAAATAGAAATTTGGAGTGGGAAATCCTTCCAGCAGAGTTACAGTAGATTAATTTCTTGGTTTTCATAATACAAACCTACTAAGTACAGTATACCTACAAACTAATCTTACAGCATAGATTACTCTTATTCAGCATGTTAGGAAAGAAATATTGCAAAGCATAATAGCGATACTATATTTAAAAAAGAATTTTTTTATGTAGAACCGTTGGACACATCATATGGGATAACTTTGACAAGCTAAGTGTCATGCATGATCATGAGTTTTGGTATTAAAGCATGATGAAGGATGCAACACTTGTGAAGAATGTTCTATGTCTTCAAGGTTTGTAAAATCTAGTGGATTAGTAACCTATAAACATAGACCAAAATATGTAAATACCACATAAATGGAAACATATGCTTGATACCTATAGCTAAAAACATAGATTTTTTTAATGAAAAGTTTTCCCAAATGTCTAGAGCAGCAATTTTCAAACTGAAGTACATATAAACTAGAGGTTCACAAAGATTTTTCAAAGGAGATACTTCAGCATTTATGGTTTAACGACATTAATTTTGTGCCCGTGGTTTTGCTATGTAGTTAAGTTGGCTTACAGCAGAATCTAACATTTATATTCACTTTCTCAGTACCCCTTCCTCTCCTTCCCTTTTGAAAAATACTGCCTTTCTTTATTATCTAAAGAAAAACAATTCTCACACTCTTCTGAAATGTTACGACGTAATTTGTCCATACAATGTCCAAAGGAGAATTTAAAGATTAGTGTTAAAAACGTGAATAAATATCATATTGAATTTCATGTCAAATGGGTTTAAAGTTTGCTTTCACACAAGTTGATACCTTAATAAAGTTGTCCTTTGATAAAGTAGCAAAAAATCACTTTAGTGATAAACTACTCTGGAATTTAACATATAAATTAAATTCAAAGAGTTCTATCACTCTGCACTAAGAAAACTATTTCTACCCACTTATTGGTGAAGAAAGATTTCTTAATGCTTACAACAAAGAAAAGTAGAAAATAAATTGATTCTCATTGCATGTCAATAAATAATGTCCATTCTAAGTGAAAAGAGTCTAGTTAATCTCAGTAAGATTAATTTCTATTAGGAAAGTATAATACAGTATATACCAACATCAAAACATCTTATAGCAACACATCTATATCAAAACATTTATGTATTAGTTAAAAATAGATTTGAATTAAATTTTCAAAAGCAGTTTTAAAATGTGTGATATTCATAGTTTTATCAGTTATTTACTAGTAATAAATTGTAATATGAAAATTCAGGAAAATAATTTGTAGCTTAAAAGCAAATAAATTAATAATTTCAACTTCAATGTTTTATTTCAGCAGTACGTGATAGAATGGTCAACATAAGATTTTCAATCACAAAAACAGATTTCCTTAGCCTAATATTTTAAGGAGTGTGTTGACTGGAAACAGAAACTCAAGAAAGAGAAATAAAACTTTTTACCATTAAAGAAGGACTTGGTCATCTATTTTTACGTAAATAATGTTCAGTATCAAGTCACTATGGTATTTAGATCCCACTGGGTGCATTTAAAAGAATGGTGTAACTGCTTTGTTTTAAAATGTCAATATTTACAATATGCTGGAAATGAGATCATTTCCAATTATTTACACTCGTGGGGAAATATTTTAAATGTCAACCTGAAATATACAACCGTATATATATTATATATACATATATATTTAAATTATTTTAGAGTGTATGTAAGTAGTAAAAGTTTGAAATTTACAGATATAACCCAACAACTTTGTGTTACCAATGAAGAAATAAAGATACGAAGGTGGCTGAAGCTCGTTAGTAGCAGAACCCAACTAGAAGTTTCACAAAGAGAGTAATATTTAATAGAAAGTTTGCCGGGTGAAAGTGGCCTCTTAAAGTTGTGGGAAGCTTTGATGGTAGGAGCTTTTGCTTAGATTTATCACCTCAATTGCCTAATGGTGGAATATTTCAATCTGGCCGAAATGTACAATTTTAATGTATTGGCATGTAAGGGTTTAACATTATATTGAGTTAAATATTTTACATTTACTTCGGGTAGTACATTTACAGTTACCTGTTACAAGTTTTTAAGTAGAATGAAAAAGGAAAATAGTATGAAGCTACTACAGCTATAAAGAACTTATGATTAAGTACTATGTTACATGACTTTAGATATCAATCCAAGTTACTTTCTGCCATGTTATGTTTATTCTAAAAAAATTAATGTACTTGTATGCCATTTGTTGTTTAAGCTTCTGACTGTATAAAGTAGGGCTTCTCAAAAGTTAATATGCACATGGGTCAACTAGGGATATTGTTAAAAATGCAGTTTCTGAATGCGGTTCTTGGATGGGACCTGAAACTCTGCGTTTCTAAAGAGCTCTTGGGGAATTTGGACTTGGGGAGGAAAAATAGTATTATTTTCCTCATCCACCGCAAAGTTTATGACTGACTTCCTTATAACAAAGATAAATTAATAGAAAAACATAACGCATTTATTTAGTCAAAGTTCTACATGACATTGGAACCTTCTATGGGGCAAACTGTATTTTAATGGTTAGGTTCAATGACAAATGAACTGACATGTAGAAATATTATTGGATGAGAAAATTGTGACTACTGGTAATAAATTGAGGGGACTTACCAAGTACTGTCTGTTCAGTTGTACTCTATGTCTTCATTTCTTTCTTCCAGTAAAAGGTAGGACCCCGGTCAGATGAGGGACTTTGGGGACAAGGTACACAAAGTTCATTTAATGTCTCAGAAAATAAAAAAGGAGAGAAAGGTCAGAGTGTCTTTCTGCTCATGCCAAGGTGCCATGTTGGGGTATTGTGTCCTGGGACTCAGGAGATCGTGGCTTAGTAGGACTTCAGAGACTAAAATGATGCATATCTATTTCACTTATTATACAATTTTCTTTAAGAATTCAAATTCATATGTACACAAGTATTTGGAAAAGGGAAGAAATTGTTCAAATGGGAAGGGGAACAAGGGAGGGGGAGTGGGGAGGAATAGAGGGATGAGGGAGAAAAAGAGAATAGAAGGAAAAAATAGAAACAAAGCTTTTGTAAATAAGGGGGGGAAGGAGGATGAAGGGAGGGGAGAAGAATGGGAAAGAAAGAAGCAGCGAGATAGACCATGTACAGGTACAGATTCCCTATGATGAATGTGATCATTATATACATATCTAAAAGGTACTACCAAAATAAAATTATAAAAAAAAAACCCAAATGTACGCAAGTATAGTTAAAGAATGGAAATTAAAAATTTGGCAGTTGGTGAAAGAAGATGTTTTTCTGGCCAGGTTGACAGAGCAGGTGAAGCTCTGCTAGGGGAGAGTCAGGAGACTAGGCTGGCAGGTGGAGGCTGCAGACTCTGAAAGGCGTGTGGGAACATGGGTGGGTCAGATTAGCTCAGGTCTTGAAGAGCAAGTATACCTTGAACACAAAAAGATATCAAATACTTTAAATAATTTTAGTAGGAAGAATGGCATGCTTGCTATGGTAAGTGCCATGCAAAAACTATCTTTTTGGCAATAATTTTATCTTTTAGTTTAATGGGAAAATTAAGTACTAGTTAGGAAAGATATCATGTGTAATAATCTTATTTAAGCACAGAGGCCATTTCCCAATTTTATTCCACAGTAAATCATGAAAGACAGTTAATATTACAACATGTTATATAATATGGTCCCTCAAACTGGAGAATATTCAAATACCCAAGGAACTGAAGTGCTTTAATTAATTCCAAACACAGTCTCAAAATGAATACTATTCACCTAAAGTCCTACCTACTGTCTAGAAGAAATTAACTAGGGATAAATTTTGCCTGTCAGCCACTTATGTCATTCTTAAAAACGAAACTAGGCAGAGAGAATGGACTTTCAGGTTTCCTGAATCATGTTCACTGGTTCTCTTTTATTTGTTTACCTAAATTTAATATTAAAAAGGAAAATAACTTTTCAGAGTAAGGTAAAATCAATCCATGTTTTATATCAAAAGATAGTATAAATTTGCCCAATTGCTGAGGCATGAACAGCAGGTCTTGCCTTTGGTACATAAGATCGAAGCTCTTAAAAATGTTTTCATTGTTGTTGTTGACATGATTTTAATTAATAAAATATATTAATTTATCCCAATACATAAGACTACAGATATTTCATGTCTAAATGTTACCTTGGGCTGAAAATGTAGTCTCTAATAAAGTACCTGGCTAATATGCATAAAATCCCAAGTTTGATTCCTAGTATTACACACACACACACACACACACACACACACACACACACACACAGAGGATAAAATATTTACCTTCTACAAATATAGTAAGTCCTAAAATAACAACATAAGTAGATTATACGAGCAGAATCATTTTTGTTCTGGGTATTTGTCATGTATTGTCTTCTTAATTTATATCTGAAGATGAACTATTTAAAAAATAGAAAATATTGAAGTGAGAAAATGGAAAACCCTGTTTAGCATGATAGATGCAATGATAGTGCTGTCAAACTCACTGCATGCTTCCCTGAAGGTCTACGTTGTCTCTCCACTCTTCTGTCTTTGGCATTGAACTAGCATGTGTAAATGAGGTCGTCTGTTCTTTTTGCCCAAGTGCTAAGGCATGAACAGCAGGCCTTGCCTTTGGTACTGAGGCTATTCATAAGATCAAAGCCTTGAAAAATGTTTTCATTGTTATTGTTGTTGACATGACTTTCTGCTCCTACCTCCCCTGCTGCTCCAGACCCTAAGAACTTCACACGGGCTGTCTGTGCTCTTCTCCTGTGTTGAATTGCTGTTGGTTTGAAGATTGCTAGGGAAGACCGAATGTTATGTAGGGCCCTCGATTAGATTTCACTACAAATCTTGTGCAGTTTCTAACTGAAGCCCAAAGTGTGCTACTGCCTTTCTCTGAGGGAAACAGTGTAAGACATAACTGAGATAATTGAATGCACTTTGCAGTTTGTTAGGTGGAAAAGGCAGGAAGTTAACTAAGGGAATTCTTCTTTTATAGATTTTCACTTACATTTCCCATTGTGTAAAGGAGATATTAACATTGCTTAAGTCTACTTAGGATTAAAATAGATTAATAATGGATTTATTCTTAGATCTTTAATTTGATTTTGTTACTAATATTTGAAAGGGGTATAATAGCATTGAAGCAATATATTAGATGCCTTCCTTTTGGTCCAAATTAGTGAAATCATGTAGCTGCACTCTAAAAAAGAGTGTAAAATAGTGTTACTGTCTTTCTTTTGAAATTCATTTTTATTCAACATTATAGTTGATGCACATTTTCAAAACAGCATCTCTCTGCTCTGTGGAGAGAAGGCCTTGTGGACAGATCCTTCTCGGAGACCTTTGTCAGGCCTGCCGTTCTTCAGAAAGTGTCTGTTTCGTCACTGGACTACTCATGTAGCCCAGCATGCCCCCAAGGTAATAAATTATTTATGAATTAAATTATACTAATAGTAGTAAAAAGTTGGACATTTTTGCTAGAATTTCAAAATCCTGTTGATTTTTAAAACTTTTTTTCATAAAAAGGTGTTTTTTTGTTTTTTAAATTATTTTTCATTTCTGTACATGTTTACAGTACATAATCACTTTGCTTTACACAAAATGTTCACAGGGACAAACACTCTGGCATGTAACACTTTTGTAGTTCTGTAAAATGATGACTTGCCGGTTTCAAAACCATCAGTTAAATGAGTTTGAGTTCACTTTATTTTCCTTTTAAAAGTAGAATTTACTTTTGTCCGAGGTTATACACTTATTACTGTCTTCTCAAGAGACTAAGGCCTACATGAGATGTTTATAAACCAAATAAATTATAACCATATAATAAAGTGACTGGCTTTTTCTATTCTGTACTTTTTTTGTAGGCATAAAAAAGTGGTATTTTGGGGGTTGTAACTGAGCCTAAAAATGTCAGTATTAGTTGGAAGACAGAACAGTGGAAGGAAGGACCTAGTAAGATGACGCAAATCTGAGTAATAAATCGCCATGATTATACTTTAAAAAATTTCACTTCTCAGGTAAATCAAAGACAAACAATATGAAGTAAGAATTTAACAAATACAGTAGTACTTTGATTCATGAACTTAATGTACGAACTGAATCAAATTTTTCCATAGGGTAGACATTGAACCTGACCATTGAATTTGTTTTAGTTCTTGTCCAATTCATTTTGCAACCAGACTCATGAAAGAATTAACTACGTGAACCAAGGTACCACTGTAATGTCATAAAAGAAAACAATTACCACTTTTAAGTGATATTAAATGAATCGCCAGTTTAAATAATTTTATAGCACGCTATGTAAGCAAAAATATAAAATATAATAAAATTGCATTAATGAGGTAATTCTGTAAAATATTAACATCAACAGAAAAGAGACTTTGATTTATACTAGTGGCTATATTAAATTTTGATGATATTAATTTTCCATGGAACAGACTTTCTCATGTATTTTAATCAATACAACCTTGTCAAACTCTATAACACCATATAAATAGTAATTTAAACTACACGGTGATGTTACAGTAATTTGATTTGCGTAAATGTAGTTTTGCTTATTTCAGTCAACTTTGTGACTAGGTAAATAATTTTTGTGTGTTATGATTTGAACACACATGAGCCTATTGCATTTACTTCTTCGGTAATGGGGACTATTAATTATATCTAGAGGTAAACCCCAATAGGAACCTGAGTTAGAAAATAACAAACTCTGCAGCCAGGACATAGTATGTAAATGTATTTTGGTTGGATTATATTGATGGTAAATATTTTTCTGACATTCATCAGTAACTTTTTTGAATTAAAAAATGTTCAGGAAACGTGTACTCTTTTCTTGAATACTATTTTGACACATAAAGAAACAAAACAAATGACTTTTTAATTGCAATATGGAATGTTAAACCTATAACCAAATATATTTGACATAAATATATTTACCCCTGTGCCAATGCATCGGTTTTTAAATTCCATACCATCCTAATAATTTCTGATATCTAAAAAGGCAAATTTCTAATTTTTTTCTTTTAACATCACTGGAAGTTATTATTTCATACTCATTCGGGAATTATGTTTTTGAGTGCTGTGAAAATTCCTCTTGGGATTTTTACCGAATGTTTTCAATATGTAGATAAACTTAGGAAAATTGGGATCTTTTATATATTATTCTTATCCACGAGCATGGTATATCTATGTATTTGTTAAACTTTTATTATATTTTTATACATTTCTAGATCGTTTTTATAAGACCCTAGTTCAAATCTTAACCGTCTAACTTTTGTTGATATTAAAATGTATTCATTTTAACAAAATATGTTGTCAGACAGTGAAAACATTTACAAAATGAGAGAAATTATTCTCAACAAATACAGCTGAAAATGTGTCTATTAATAATATATAAAGGATTTGCATATTAATAGAGAATTTAAAGTGGGAAAAAGTTGTAAACAGATATCTTCCCAAAGGGCAAATTTTAATATATACATACACACACTATAAATATATATGCATAGCTTATATATATTCAATAAATATAGAAAGAGATATTCAGCATCATCAATTAATGAAATGCAAGTCAAGAAAGCAATAAGTTGCTATTTTCATCTATGTATTTGTGTATGTATCTGTAATTTATAAAGCTATTACAAGGTTTGGAAAAGGTGTGGTTTTATATATTGTAATCAAGATTTAGTATAACTTAATGTGAATTCAAATGTTTTAGCTACTTTGGGAAAAAGTTTTGAATTATTATCTGGAATACATTAGGCCATTCTCTTCATAAATATGATCAGTTATGTATATTTTCATAAAGCACTGTTCAAACTATGAAACATGGAAATAATATAAATAATACAGAAAAGAGACTATATAAAGCTGGACATGATAGTGCATACTGTAATTCCCATATTTGGGAGGCTGAGGATTGCAAGTTCATGGTCAGCCTGTGCAGTGTAGTGAGTCTGTCTCGAAAGTAAAAATAAAGATGAGGATGTAGCTCATTGGTAAGACATCTGGCCCTGGGGTCAGTGCCCAGTGCCAGGGAAAAATAACAGAGTGAATGAAATAACTAATACATTCACATACATAAGACTTTGCAGCAATCAAATTTAATGAAAATAATGACTTAAAAACTATATTTGAATCTGAGCAATATTAAAAAATTAATCTTAGCAAAGTTAAAAAGTACATCCTTCTAGTTGTAACTATCACGATTTTTTTTATAAAGAGAACTAATGTATTTTCAAAATTTAAAAACAAGATCATAGCAAAAATGCTCCTCAACATATCAGTCATCTCAGGTGAAGAAAGAGGAATGGAATGAGGCAGATAATCTGGTTAGATGCTTGCAATTATTAAGGTGAAGTTACAGATATATATTACAATTTCTGCTTGGATTAATGGATTTACATGTACTTATTGTACTAGAACTAATCAAGCAAATGAATTAATAAATTATTGAAAAATATGCAAAAGTACATTAACACATATTATGATGGTCGCATCGCAACCAGTTAAAGTTTTCACAGGCAAATATTGTGATTAATCTAATTCTATAAACTCAGTTCCCATTAAAATAAATACTCATAACTGTCATGAAATCTCATTTTTCTTTGCATTTCTCTTTATGATTTCAATTGACTTGCATGGACATTTAGTTGGTGGCAGGTTGATATTACTTGTCCACAAATATGCCTGCTCTGCTATCTTAAGTCATGACCAATTTTGTAGTTTTCACGATGATGTTAGGATGTACTTAATGCAAAGGATTTAATTTTTGCTCATGAGTGAAGCAGATTAATTGACTCTAGCCTACAGTAGCATCAAGGACTGGGCAGTATTTCTCTCACTGACACATGAGGGAACAGCAAAGACAAAATTCAGTACATTTGTTAATTCACCCATATTCATTGTTCATTACTATGTCAAATGTCTTCTCAAATACGGAGGAGAAAAGCATATTTTTGAGGTGAAAAGTTTACACAGTGTGGGGTTGCCAGAAAAAAGGGGAGGCTGGCTGCTGGACTCAACAGCCTTTCCCAAAGAATTATGGGAAATTGGCAGAAGGATTTCAACAAACAAAATGGAAAATTGGAAAATTTAAGGAAAAGTTTTATGAATAGTTTAAAATCTTAGTGTTATACATAAGTTCCATTTTAAAGTTGATAACTGCAGTGTTTTTTTTTTTTTTCCTAAAGATTTTAATATCATATTATGGGTCTTCTTCCTTTGGTCAGAACCAAGATTAAGTCCACCTTAGAATCAATTTATTTTTATTTTATTTTAACCACAGATCTAACATAAGAAATCCATTCTTGAATTTAACTCTTAGTTTCAATGTTTTTCATTTTACTGTTTGTTTAAATATGTATAGTTTTAATTCATAGCCTTTTATTAGTAACCAGTTTGGCTTTTAGGACACAGAATTACCCAGAAAAATTTGTGAAATAGTGGTACACAATATAGAGTTCATCTTTCTTTCTTTACTGCATTGTAAATCTCTAAAAATGCTTTACTTCTACAACTTTCAATACCATATATTTGTAAAACCATTGCACATATTTAAAATTAAAGCCCTCCAGAAATGTTTATAAAAATGTACAAGAAACCAGGTGTGGTGGTGTATGCCTGTAAGCCCAACATTCAGGAGGCTGAGGCAGGAGGATCGCCATAAATTCAAGGCCAGCCTGAATGACAAAGCAAGACCCTGTTTCAAAAACAAAAATATACAACAAAAAACTTGTCTGCAATTGCAAGGAAAAGAGAACTTTCTAAGTGATGAATCTACCATTTACTATTCCCAGAAAGAGACACCACTTGTGTTCTGTCTCAAATAACTAGTTATTAGTTCTTAACATGCAGCATTTAGCCACATTTCTTTCAGTCTGGCCACATTTGTTTGCTCAAGAATATTATGTAAGAGATTGCGCAGGATGTCTTTCTAGACCTACGTTTGCCAGCTCTGTAACTGTGAACACTGAATTACGGAACGCTAATTCAGTCCTCCTCCGAGATGGGCAGTACCCTTCGCAGTGCAGTGTTTTCCTGCTGGCCTTTCTTCCCGAGGCCAACTCAGATAAGTGAATTGAATACAAAGGAACATACATGAATATTTTGCCAAATATTTCATTGCTTCTCACTTTTCAAAACACCAGTTTTCTAATTTAGATGATTCTCTATTTCAAACCATTCTCTCTTTTAGAGGAGGCCGCTCTAAGGAGATAGACTAGCCGAGCAAATCAAATAAAACTAAAAATAACAGCAGTAGCGATGAGTATTTTATCTTAGAAATATTATAGAGTCAGGACTGACAATGTCGATTTTAATACAATGCCATTTTTATCCGATATATATTTTAACAATGAATAAAATAAAGTAAGTCAACACCCCAGGGCTGTTTTAAAATCAGCTAACTCCTCCGAATCCATAACATGGGTTTATAGATTAAAGTGCACCGCAGACATTTCTCACCACCACTTCTGTTTGGTGAACTTTTGAAAGGAGTATAATCCATCAAGGAAATATTTTCCAATAATCTCTGCACAGGATAATTTGCCTTTTTTCTGATCTTCAAAGTGACAGATTGCCTAAGTTGAGCCTCTGTGACTTGAACCACAGTTTCATGTTTCAGTGTGCTTTCTGTCTCTCGGGCTGACTTGATTGATAACAGTTGAGGTAGTGCAAAATTAAAAATTAATTAATTTGAGTGAACTGGTCATAAAGGAACTGAGCTGCTATATTGAGATGCTAATAGGTCTATTCCAGACCTATTCTGGCCATCTGATCGTCTGGAACAGCCAACAGCTGTGTTAGGCGAAACTGACAACTGAGCACGTTGGAGGAGAAGGGTCAAGAGTCTGTCACATAACCCCAGTGGGGCCAGAGCAGGGGCTTCTCCTCGCCACATTCTCCTTCTGGGATGCAAGCAGGTCAGATGGTTGAAATAACATATCTGCGTGGCACTCCCGGACCATCTCTGTGTCCGGTTAGCAGTGCGGTCTCACGACGTGATTTTCTATTTTTTGTGGGTAAAGATTGCTGAGCAGATTTCAGTAAATATGATGCTTGCTTCTTTGAGTATTTTAGGGGAGATGTACAATTAATGTAATTAAGACTTGTAGAAAAATAAAACTCGCTGTTTTGATACATATATGAACATATAATATATATATCAAATATATCTGTTTTGAAAAGTGAAATCTACTAGTAGTCAAATTCATAAACTAACCAATTTATAATGTCCCTAGTATAGGGTATTTTTATATCTACTACCAAATAATGAGATATATATTTTCCTATTTATCCACAGGTTCTTTGTATGAGATTTTTTAAAAATTCAGGATAATGCAAGGAAATAAAAGCCATTCACATTTAAGTTATAAAATTGGCAAGCTCATTTGAGGCAATCAAATTCAAAATTATAAAGCAAATTGTGAGAATCAAAACTTTGAAAGATTGCATTCAGAAATGTCTAAAACAACACATTGCTTCTTGAAGATTAAATACACACATAAGAGCCAAAATTTTAGATACTTTTATTTTATAGATGAAATTTATCTCTTGATGAATGTTTTCTTTATTTTCTTGATGAACACATACATTGTATAACTACCTGTATATAATATTGCCAGTCTGTTAATCTGAAACAATGCAATTTAATCTAACCATAAAAAATATGAATTTTAAAAACTCAGTGGATAACCATGTAATTGTTAATGTTTTTCTAAGTTTGCTTCTTCCTGTCTTTCCTTGGGGAGAATATGGAAAAGGTGATTAGCAGTTTCACTTCAGAGCCCAAGTGACCCCATATTTCTAATGGGAATTTTGATACCACATACTGTACTAATCAGCAAATTAGCCAATCATTGTTGACAACCTGTGGCATATTACTTAATTGAAAAATTGATGGGCATTTGGCCCTGACCCATGCAGTCTGCTCAAATTTACTGCAGTGGTAGTGATTTTTATGTATATCAACAATCCTGAAATAATTTTTTCACATTTACTAACAACACCAACTAATATCTGTTCTATTTCTACTTATGTTAAAACTACTACCACCTGCTAATAAATATGGTTACCATCACTAATAGCCAGCATTTATCATGTTTTTTTGTGCTAGGCATTATTCCACTTTGTGTGTGTATGTGTGTGTGTACAGATGTGTAAAACACACTCATTTAAACATCACAAGAAGCATCTTTGCTAAATATTATTATTTTCTCCTTTTAAAAATGAAGAAACTTGGATGGTTTAAACATCAATATTTATGAGTACTTTCTCTATCTGGTTTCAAAAGAATGCAATGCACCTCCCTTTCCCCCAAATTTACATAGTTTATTATGCTTTGGAATAATACAAAGCATATAAAAACAAAATATTTTTCATTATGAGGTTGTTTTTGATTCACAAATACGTGCAAGACAAAATATATGTCAAGAATCAAACAGTATTTCCTGTAATGAATGAATCATTTTTTTTCCTCCCTGGAAATAAACTAATTCAAGTAGAATTATCAATATCAAGTTTTAGTCTTGTATTGATGGATCAGTAAATAAAATTATACTTTTCTGTTCCAGGAAACAAGATTAAATTGCCCCGTAGTGCAATAAAACCCTAACTTTAAATTTAGGTTTATTCTTCAAAGGTGCTTTCAGATCAATGAGGATGTGAAAGGAAATGCATAGTTGGCAGAATTGATAATCCCAATTTAAAGTCTGAAAAAAGAATGCCTTTATCTAATTGCTACAAATGCTGCAGTATGAGTTGATGACTGTTAAAGCAATTTCCATTTTAGAACTGCCATTCTCCTGAGACAAGTGTTCCTGCTACAGGTTAAAAAATCTATAGAGCATGTGTGTTAAAAGTAATAGCAATGACTTTTTTAGGATATTAATGTTTCAAATAACTATGAGTTGCTATAAGTTCAGGGTGAAAACAAAGTCCGTTTTGCATTGCTACATAATGCTTTAATATTTCTTTTACAATTCCTATTTCCTTCAGTTAATGTATTTCAATGGGGGGATTCTAAGTCATTTGGATTGAAATTTGGTAAAAGTTTCACACTCACCCTTATTTCAATTATTCCACCACTGACTCTTTCATGTACTTTTATCCATTTTGTTGGTCAAAATATGTCCAGGCAAAGAAAAGAGAGTTCCATTTTGATATTTTCTTCTATACTACCTCTAATAATGCTTATACTTCAGAAATATGTTGCTGTATTTGTGTCTTAGAAATTTGATAATGTTACATTTTTACATTCTAAAATACTGCTACTTCCTACTAGTTTGCATTTTTGTAATATTAACTTTGTTTATATTATTGATACATAAACTTTAATTCTGAAAAAATTACTAGGGAGAGGTTGATCTAAAACAAAAGATTCTACCCAACATTTAAAATCTATTTAATACAATAATATAGCTACTCTTCCTGGAATGCCTATTTTGGGGAAATTTGACAGATAATTAGTAACTTTACGTATTTCATGTTTACTTTGTTAAATATTTAAACTTAATCAGACAAACTGTATTATATGACAACATCTTAAAATATAAATAGTGTGATTTAAAAAGTATGAGTTAATAGCACCACATGGGCCACATATTTTGTATTTTCAACATTTCTGAAATACTTATTACATCTAAAAGTAATACAAGAACATTTTATAGTGTTTATATTACAACTATTAATTCATGAAACAAATACATTTTTAAAATTTCTGTTTAGAAAAGTATTAATTATTATAAATTTTATGTAATAGTATTTTCATAAACACTAATATAAGAAATGAAGCAGTATAGAAAATATAGGGGCGTATTTCAAATTACTTTTATTTTCTTTCTTATATGAAAATATTATCTTAGTCAGCACGGTATCATCACCGTAGTAGCCATGTTGACGTGCAGCTTCCCTACGGCCGTGTACGAGAAATGCTACCGCTAAGTGCCACACAACTGAGTCATCCGGTCCAAGGTCTAAGCTATTTAGTGTTGCACATTCTGTATATTGTGTTAAGCATTTGTTGTTGAAAATGAAGTTGCACTTTTTCTTATGAAAATGCAATTGAACAGACTGTTTTGAACAAAGTTCAGTTGCACTTAACCCTCCAGATGAACAGCCCTACTCCCACTCCTCGGTGTCACTTAGGTTAGTCTGAATTATTAAAGAGAACTGCAGAAAGGGTAAGTGTGGTTGGTCATTCTTAAAGTAACATTAAAAAACAATGAAATACCAAGCCAAAATGCCAGTGTCTGTAATGGCTTCAATTAGACATTTTAAGTTGTATATCATTTATTCATTGTAAGGTGTAGATTTAATATATTAATAAAGAATACATTGATAAACTTTGCAATTGTAAAGTATGTAGACACACTGTTGTCTGAAGAACGGTTGAGGGAGCACAAGTAAAATAGAGTAAGAGATATGCGAGCTCTTTGTTTTTCTGTTAAAGCATTTCCAGTGTCAAGGAGGTTACACTTAGCATTAATCTATTTTCCCCTCTATGTACTAATCAACCCTTGTGAAATAGCTTTATAGATCTTGTAATCTTTTGATGTTATAAATTGAAAAATAATATTATGTGTCACCACTGGGGTTCTTTACACCTTGATTTTTTTCAAAGGAAAGCGGGAAATTAAAAGGTCCTTTATATTGATGGCTCTGGTAGGATTGAACAAATATAAAAGCCATAATTGTGACAATCCTGCTGCAATGGGCAAGATTAATCTGTAACACCTTCCCGGATGCGTGAATTAAATCTGGTATCTCTGGTTCATCCGAACTTGGTAGGGCAGACTGTGTACATAGAACTGCTCATCCGGCTGGCTGCTACTGTTTCCAGAGTGCTAACCTTGGCTGGGCAAACGGGTTTTGCTTTAGGTTAAAAAGCATCTAGGGAAGTGGTCAAATTGTACAAGGACGCCTTTTGGAATATCTCATCTATGATGTAAAAAAGTGATGAGGTTGCTTAAAATCTTACAATATACAAGAGTGTATAGAAATACTGCTGTGGAGAATCTCAGGAGAATAAACTAGATCCACACCTGGTTACTGATAAAAGTCTCACTGAAATCTCAGCCCCTCTCTTTTTTTTTTTTCCCCGTGCTGTATAACTCTGATGTGCTCAATTTAAACCATAGAAATGCTGAGTCTTCGAAGGAAAACACTTCGAGACAGGGACATGTCTTTTTCATTATCCTATGAGGATATTCTAAATTTGCTATCTTTTTTTTTTTTTTTTTTTTTTTTTTTTTTTTTTTTTTTTTTTTTTTTTTTTTTTTTTTTTTTTTTTTTTTTTTTTTTTTTTTTTTTTTTTTTTTTTTTTTTTTTTTTTTTTTTTTTTTTTTTTTTTTTTT
>PVJO010015903.1:0-43565 GCA_004026905.1 Hystrix cristata | reverse complement strand
ACCATGTGATAGTTAAGCTTGTGTGTCTAATTTATTTCACTTAACATTATGATCTCTAGGTTCATTCATCTTCCTACAAATGACTCAAGGTTACTTGTACTTTGTAGCAGAGTAGTACTCCACTGTATATGAATAGCATGTTTTGATTGGACTGGGTATTTTCTTAAGGGAGATATTTTGGATAGTCAACAAATTTACACACTTAATCTGTTCATATCACTTTTCTCAGAGAATACAAGGAATGATCAGTCTTTTCAGAGACTATTGGAGATTGAATAAAAATATACAATAATTATTCAAGAGAAAAATAGAAACATTGTTTAATTTTGTATCTGGGTATTTGGAAGATAGTTTTCATCTTTTCAATTTCAAGTAAAGTCAAACAAATAATTCCTTTCTCTTTCTTATCTTGGGGCCCATGTGAGAAATAGTTCTATTAGGAACCAGTGTCTGCAGTTTAGAGCATTTGTCAGTTTTGATTTAAAAATTCAAAACTGTACTTGGAAACTTTATGTTATCTCTCTCCATGAAATCGTAATGCTGATAAAACATCCAGACAAGAATTTGTTGAACATCAAACTGCCCAGACTGCCCATGTCTATCTCTTTATGGTACCTCCATGTTGTTTTCTTCCTCTATAATAAATTTGCAGAAAGCCACATACTCTGGAAGCTAATCCAGTCTTCACTTATGCTCTAGAATGAGTGCAAGTCAATACTCCAACTGCTGCTCTGGGCGATGATACCCTATCACTTGGAGGTTTCCATGCAGTCCTCAACTGGTGTAGAGCTCTCAGCCTATGTTATAACCAGCTTATTCAGAGATAGCACCTAAATTGTTGAAAAACCTCTCAAATTATTTTAATAATATAGCAACAAAGTTTTATTTATGGAGATAATATTAAGATGATTTAAAAAAACGCTATAGCCATTTGTCTTTAGATAATCAAAAATAAGAGGAAATCCAAGAGCTAGAAATAGACTTAGTTTGTATATGTAAGATTTAATTAAGCTACAAGGAAGAAAGCAAAGTCAATAAGATGGGAGAAATGGAAGGATAAAGAGGGTGGTGGGAAATTTCAAGTGTTCTAAGAGATCACAAACAGACCAATTAAAATAGAATCGATTGTCCATTTATGAGAAATACAGAAAATAAGTCTAAAATGTTATTTTGGAGCCAGATTGTAGACAGCATTAAATATTAAATAAGTAATTAAAAAGAAATCTCTAGTCATTTAGAGACTTTGCAACTGGTGCAAAGTCTTTTCAAATGAACAGTGTTTTCTCTTCCTTTTCCCTTTCTTCCTTTGAGAATAGAAGGAAAAAGTGGAAATAAAGCTTTTCTGAATAAAGAGGAGAGGAACGGTTGCAGGAAGGGGAGAGAATTGGGGAAAAAGTAAAAATCAAGAGCTATCATGTACAGGTACAAATTCCATATGATGAATGTTATCATTATGTATATTTAAAATGTACCAATAGAATTAATCTTAAAAAGATGAACAGTGTTACCAAAAAAGCATGTTTTGCATGTTCAAAAAGTGTTAAGCAGTGTGTACTTTAAAATATGAGTAGCAGCTTAGTTCATAAGAAATTATTTCTAAAGACACTGTAGTTCCGTCCGATTGTCTTGATGACATAAGCACACATCTGTAAGTTTACAAGCAGGAAAATGAGAGATACGCGCACTTCGTTGTCTGTGTAACGCATTCCTGGTGACTTCAACCACTGGTGATACATCTGTGACTGTCCCGTCGGGCAGCTAGTGCCGCAAGTGGTCCAGTGGGTGATTACTTTCACTGGTCTTTTTACTAGTACAGTGAATGAAATGCCTCCTGGTGGGTTAGTCATGCATGTGCCACTGCTGGTTCAAGCTGCCTGCCATGAGACACACACACTATGGCCCCACCGTGAACACGTGAAGATTGGTAACTTCGCAGAGCACATGGGAGTAAGAGTATATGTTGAACAGGTAATAATGGATGCGGGACTAGATTTTCAACAATACAGTATCAGATAGACATATGTGGATATAGTGAAGTTCCATCTCTCACTGATGAAACCTCTTGCCACTTACTGTTTTGAATGGACATAGTGTTGCCATGAGAGTTTCATACTCAGGTTGGCATTTCAGGTCTTAGAAAGTTAGTGCAGTGATTAAAAAAGCCAGATCTCACTTGAGGAGAACTGATGACACATCGTGTCCTGCTGACTGAGATAAAATAAATTGGCTTTTCTAAAACGCCTGCCTTGAAAATCAAGCATGCAGTTTATTGCAGAAAAAGGAACACAAGGTAAAACTTTTCATCAAAACAAGGCTAACAGTTTAAAACAAAATCTTGGTGATAAATGTACATTTCATGCTCCAAGGAAAAATTTAATAAATGTTTTACATTCTAATTCATGACACAAACTTGTACACACCATAGACATGTGGCTTAATGTAGAATAGGTATTTCGAGTTAATACTACATTTTAACTTGCTTAAAGATAGAAAATGCTCTTTCCAAGTATTTGGTTTTCTGTTAGTTTTGAATCTCACAGAGAGAGAAAGAAAATAAATGTCACTTTCAAGATTGTTTAATAAAGAAACACAAATTAATTGAAAGAAATTGTAATTGAGTGTTAAACTTTCTGTTACTTCATGGAAATATTGGGAACTGTATAAAAATTTTATTTTGGTGACAAAGGTGTCACAGTGATTTCAAATGTGGTTATTCTCAGTTAAAATGCTTTTCTCCTTGCCAGAGTGGCCTTCCCAACATACAGTATTAGTTGCAAATGTAGAAGACAGCAGTCACCGTAATAGGGTTAGGCCAGCCTGAGAACCTTGGAATATTCATTCCCAGCTACAGGACTGCTCATCAGTCAAGTTGTTCTGAGAGAGAGTCAAGGCACAAACCAGAACAGTGACACTTCTCGAGGCCTCTGGTGTTCATGTGGATGTACATATTCTGTGCCCGTATTTCTTCATAACTATCTTGTTCCCACGACACTGTCTTGTTCTGCATTTTCTCCTCTCTAGTCTAGACATATTCAAGTTTCCTGCACTTACATGACAAGATCCAACAACAAATTAGTATTTACTTGAAACCGCATCTTTCCTACTTTTCAAAACAGTTAGTTTCAAGATAGTATCTGAATTCTATTCCTAATGTCTTTAGTATTTACAAATACATTCCATTTTTCAAATTCACTAGTACTTGTATCTGGACTCAGAGGGTAAGAATGTTTTTATGGACATCGATCATCCTTCCTAGTGAGGGATTTGTTTCCAATCAGCTACCAAGAGGAAAGGAGCAGCCAGCAAGAGGAAGGGAGCAGCCATGGGCATTGGAGGCCTTGAGATCACTGAGTCATCAGAGACCAAGCCATTGGGGAGAATTTGCTAAGTTCTTGTTTCAGAAATGAATGGAAATGTGAAAGACATCTGGGGTGCTAGCACAGGTGAGAGAAGAGACAAGAGAGGGAAACAGAAAGGAGATAGGATACCTATTGCCATACAAGGAAGAAGGCAAGGAATTAAACTGGGAACATGTCCCAGGAGATTCTAGTAACTGGAATCATTACTACGAGATTTTAAGTTACTTGAATTACTTCATTGTTGTTCTGCAATGTTTTTCTATCAGTGTTAATAATAGGGGCTTCCACATACATCATAAACAATGGGGTTGATACAAATTAAGGAAAACAGATGAAATGAGTTTTGTATCTGGGTGTATCAAAATACATTACAAAAATAGTCAAAGATCATAACTAGAGATCATAAAAATTCTGGCTTCTTGCAAACTTAGGAATTTTGCCAGCTAGGTTTTCTTTCTACATTGCAGATAGTAGGGACAGGAATAATTTTATGTAGTGATAAGCAGGATGAAAAAGCAGAGTGGAAAGACTGAAAACTCACATTTTGGTTAAGAAAGGAGCATGTTTATAAAGGTACTATCAAAGAGGGTGCAGTTACTAATGAAATTAGTATCTTTAAAAAGAAGCCAAATACTTTGTACTGGGACAACACGAAAGAAGCCTTGATGGCATCTCAGGAGTCCATAAGAATTCTCAGAGTTCTAAAAGTGTAAACTCTTTTCAGTCTTTCACCTAAGAGAACCCAGGGGCGTACTCCTCACAGAGAAACACCCAAGGAATTGGTTCCCCTGGATTTGTTTCCCCATGTTCATCCACCAAGCACTCAAAGTTCACTTCCACTTGAGATTCGGGGGGGCCTTGCATAGCTTCTTCCCCCAGCAGACCTTGGCATTATCCATGTGATGCTGATTTTGCAAACATGCAGAATGCAAAAGTGATGGGCTTTTGGGGGCTTCTACCAGGATTTCAAAGAAAAGCCAGACAGTTCGTGGCAGGTTCAGACTCTCCACGAGCAGCCAACAACAGGGCTATGAGTGAAGCCAAAACTGCAGTGGGGATCCTGGGAAATTAGAGAGGCCAGAAATATGAAATGCCCACTGCAGGTACCTGTAGGCGATGAGCAAGCAAGCTGAAGAGGGTGGTCACATGGCTTGCAACTAGGAAAGCCACAGAAGCAGAGCTGTGCAAGGCCCTCTGTGCTAGAACTCATGTGCCTCAGATGCTGGACGTGGAGCTACAGGAGTCAATGATCGCCCTGCCGAGTTTCATTCTTGCTTTGGTCTAATTTCTTCTTATTATTTCCCTGTTTTTCCCTTTTTGAATAGAAATATTTTTCCTACGCCACTATACTTTGGAAGTATTTAACTTGTTCTTTTGAATTTTTACGAGGACTCATAGATGAGTTTATCTTGAGCCATAAAGGGTATGTTTGAGTTGAACTTTTGCACAATGTTGGAACTGTTAACACTTTGGCAATTGTTGGAGATGGGCTGAGTATGTTTTGCACTGTAAGATGGACGTGAGCTTTTGGGGTGTATAATGTATCCACCCCAGGTGTATAATGTTGTAGCTTGCATAGTGAATGTCGTCCAAAGATCCACGTGTTGAAAACACACCCCTAGTGACCCACCTCTATCCAGGTCTTACCTCCTAATAGCATATTTATCTGTGAACATCATTGATTTATTCACTGTTGGGTAAAGCCTTTCGCCAATATCCAATAACCTCATCAGGGGTCTCTAAATCCAGTCAAGTGGACAGTTAAGGTTAACTGTCATATATATGATGAAACACTCTTCAGAAATAAACACATGAAAAAGTGCTCAACATCACTAGTCATTAGAGAGATGCAAATTGAAACAACATTAAGATTCCATCTCACTCCAGAAAGAACAGCGATTATCAAAAACTCAACCAATAACAAGTGCTGGCGGGGCTGTGGGGAAAAAGAAACCCTCCTCCACTGTTGATGGGAATGTAGACTGGTCCAGCCACTGTGGAAATCAGTATGGAGATTCCTCAAAAAGCTACAACTAGAGGTTCCATTTGATCTAGCTATTCCTCTACTGAGTATCTTCCCAGAAGAATTAAAATCATCATACCACAGCGATATATGCACAACCATGTTTATAGCAACACAATTTGTAATAGCTAAGTCTTAGAAACAACCTAAATGCCCAACAACTAATGAATGGCTAAAGAAGATGTGGTTTTTCTACACAATGGAGTACTACTCTGCCATAAAAAGGGTAAACTAGAGATATTTGTAGGTAAATGGATGTACCTTGAGAACATACTCTTAAGTGAAATAAATCAGACACTCATGAATACACATTGAATTGTTTCTCTGATATGAGAAACCTTAAGTGTAAATAAGAAATAAGAAAAGAACAACTACTAGTACTTGAAATAACATGAATAAATCTTGAAATTATTAGGCTAAGCACAAAAAGCCAGAGTCAACAGACTCCTTACTATGATTCACTATACTGACTGAAAGCAGATCAATTGTTTCTAGAGTCTGGAAGTGGGAGATGGAGATTGAATAAAAAGTAGCATGGTTTTGAGAGTGATGGAAATATTCTCTATGTTAATTGTTTTATGGTTAATGGCCATATGGGATTGTCAAATATTAAAAGTGAATTTGTGTGTATAAAATTTACTTCAATAAGCCTGTTTTAAAAAGTTAGAATGCCACAACTTTCTATTAAAGGCTAGGCTGACAGTTGCCATTAATTTCCAAAGAGGAAATAGTAAGTTTCCAGTACACGAAGGTACACTGGACCACTTTGGAAAAGGAAAACAACAATTCATAAATCTCTCAGACTCTGCAAGTGCCCCATCATATTTTCCAGGCATTCGTCATTTTTCTGTTAAGCTCATGGCTTTTTCTTCAAAGCAATAGCAAATTTTTATTGGAGGGTTTTCTCTGGCCACTGGAACTCATTCCACTGACCTCCAATGCGGGCCTGAGATGCCCCACATTTACCCTTCCACAGAAGCTGCCCCCAGCCAGGGCCTTATCAGAGTTACTGTGTTAATTAGCCGAGCTCTCCAGTGACAGACTCTACAGGCTCCAAGCAGGACTAAGCTCCAGCACCCAATGTGGCACTCTGTTGGACATGGTGCAATTTATTCTTTTTTTCCTTTCCTTCACTTTCCCATCATGCTATTAGAATCGTATTCTTGAAAAGCCACCTTTAAACAACTCTTTTTTAGTATAAGAATACATTTTATTATAAGTATACTTTTTATTATAAGTATACATAATAATTACATTCGTCTTGGCGAATTGGTACACACCCACATCACATCTTGATCGTGTTTACCTCCCCTTTCCACTGTTTTCCTTGCTTCTCTCCTCCCCAGATCCCCTCCCTTCCCATTCCACAGAATCTACCTCCATGTTTCCTATTGTGTTTCTTTTGTTTTGCTTTAACATCTTCTCTCAAGGCCTGCTTTTCTGGAAGCAACCTAGACATACATTTGGAATGAGGTTCTGTTCTCCGAGGTTTCATCCTAGGCCAGGAACTCTGGGAAATAAAAATCTCAAGGCAAAGCTGTTCTACTGAGTAGTGACAACGACTTCCTCCATGGCCAAACTGTAGAGTCAGTTTCTTTTGTTTTCTTCACTAGGCATCTACTTTTGGTTTTCCGGCTTCATTTTTGCATAGCGTAGTTTTATCAAGAATCTGCAAGCTGTTTTAGTGAGAATCTCCTCAACCTGCTGTCTAGTCAAATTTCTGATCCCCTTGTTGTCTGATCGCCCTGGCCTGACTTCAGCAAGAATCCTTTAAAGAAGTGTAGTCAGAATACCCCTTATACCCGATGTATTCTCTTAGTAATTTTTTATCTTCCAAACCCCTTGCTTCCCATGTTCCTTGGCTATAAACTTTCACCTGCCTCCTCAAAACTCCACTTCTGGTCTAATTTTATACAAAAGTCACATTTACCCTGTTAAATCGTTCCTGAATAAAAATCTGCTTTTACTGTCTTTACCACTGCAATTTTTCTATTCTGACTCTAGTTTTCTTTGACAATGGGTATAAATCATAGACATTTTCATTAGCAGAAGCCATGGCCACAAACCAAACACTTTTTGTCTTCATTTCTGAGAAATCTCAAGTGAAGAAAAAAGTTCAGCAGGTAATGTGCTTCTAGTGATTCCTGCTGTAGGAGGAGAAGAGAGCTACAGAGCTCCTTGTAGCAGAGGAGAACAAGTCTTGGAATCCTGGCCAAGCTACAAGTGGATAGATTTGTAAATATCTGGCACTTAATTAGCCAACGCTATTAGATTAGATTACAGAAAGTTCTAGTTTTTGAAATGCCACACATGTTGTGTAATAGTTTAGCATTTATTCTGTCTTTTTAAAGAGTATTGCTACTTTCACAAGGTATGCAATTAACTGAGTGAAGGCAAATGGACTTGAAGCTAGAGACTTTAGAGTGTTCAGAATCCCTGAATACATAGTACCTGTGGTGTCAAGGAGATTTGTAGAAGGATATCACTGAGTGTAGATGTAATAAATGATTTCTGTATTTGATGATCTTCTATTTGAGTGATTTCATTACATACTATTTTAAGTTTGGTGTATATAAATAGAGAAATAAATTTTAAAACTATAAGAATTGCACAAAAATTACAGAAGTTTATGTGACAAACACTAATGGAGTTGTCATCTACATTTATAAATCCTGAAAGGAGTTAAAAGAAAATAATTATTTAAATGAAAGAAATTCAATCACTAGCATTTTAATCAACATTTCTAAAACATTACCACTTGTGTTATTCTTTTCATGTCACCATATACAATTACTATTATAGTAATGAAAGAAAATTATAGACACTATTTGCATTTTTTGAACAAAATTTTTTTACATCATATATACACACATACAGATAATATAAAATATTAGTCACTAGTCAGATGATTAAAATTGAGTTGGCCTATAAAGAAAGAGATAGAAGTATGAATGGATCCACGAATGGAGGCTACCTGTATTCGAGCTAGTAGGAGGAGCAAGTTGTCAATAAGTTGAATCGTATTTTCAGAGTCATTTTCATTAGAAGAAAAATGTGTTCATGTAGCATTATGGGTTTATTTCTCTAAACCAATTTATTACTGAGAAACAGGATGATTACTTAAAATAGATTTTCAGTTACTAATATGAAATGTTTTTACTTGTAAAATTTTCTGAAGAATCCGGCATGAATTTCTTCATGTTCTTCTGGTAATTTATAGAGTTTTAAGTTCTATTTTTGCTCATTTTGTATGCACTTTTGTGTGTAATGATTCTACAAATAGGGCACAAGCATGCTTGACATAGTTAGTAATTACATACAGCTTCTGGCAAGGTGGTTTGGCTGCAAAACCAGCCATGTGTACAGGTGAAAGAAACAGCTGATGATTCTTGCACAGAAGTTTTAGATCATCTGTGATTCACAAATGCCAGGTTGTTAAAAGGGTGATAGATGAGGCCAGGGCAGTTACATAAGGAGTATTGAAATATGCCAAATAAACACTGTCCTGCTGGCTTGGCCCCCTTCAGCCTAAAATAATAAAATCAGTTGCCTTCGGGACCATGACATTTCAGGTACGATATCTACCCACCCTTAAAGGAAATGTAAGGCGCTCATGCTAAATAAACAGGAGAATAGCATTCACATTCATAGATAGCATAAGAAGAGACAGAGGACTCAAGAGCCTCAAAGTGTTATGCTGGGAAGACCAGTGGATGTAGGGTTAAGGTACTTAGTTCACAGACTTATCTTTGAAATATATTATTTAAGTTTTGAATTTATGCAAAGTAGTTTTCTCAGGCATGAGATTTTTCTTATCAGTAAAATAAGAATAAAATGATTTACGATGCAAAAGTTATCATGAAGATCACTTGAAATGGTATGTGCAAATGGCTGTATATTTCATGAAACGCTAGAAGACAAGATTTTGAAGTCTCCAAACATATAGACAAATGTGATAGAGATGAAAATACTAATTTACCTGATTTCTTCACTACACACTGAATATATGTGTTGAAACATAGCATGGAATTCTATTAATATGTACAAAGTTTAAGGGCTCGTAAACTTTATTTATTTATTTATTTATTTATTTATTTATTTTTTTGTGGTGCTGGGGATCGAACTCAGGGCCTTGTGCTTGCAAGGCAAGCACTCTAATCACTGAGCTAAATCCCCAGCCCCATTGAGCTCACATTTAAGAAGTTTCAATCCATTGTTTGCGGGCTCAAAGGCACAAATGCTATGGTGGAAGAACCTGGTGCAGAGAAGGCTGCTCACCTCATGCTGGACAATAAGCAGAGAGAGGGGGAGAGAGATACACTTTTCTAGATCAGGGCCCGAGTGAACCTCCTCTTCCAGCCAGACCCCAACTCCTAATAGCAAAACATCTATGATTAATCCACTGATGAATATAGTGACCTTCTTCCTATCACTTTCCAAAAGCCTCACATCTGAACACATGAGATTTTGGAGGACATTCTAGATTCATACCACAACATTCTGCCCCTGGCTCTCAAAAATGCATGTCCATCTCATGCAAAATCCATTTAGTCTGCCTATAAGTGTTGCCAAATTCTTAATTGTTTCAGCATTACTGAAAAATCCAAGTCCAAAGTCTTCTCTGAGATACATGGCAAGCTTTTAGTTGTGAACCCCTGCAAAATTATGAAAGAAAGTTAAGTGCTTTTAACAGAGGCACAGAGTAATACTGGAATACTCATTCCAAAAGGGAGAAATAGGGGAACAGAAAGGATTGGGACCAAAGCAAGACTGAAACCCTGCAGTGCAAGCATTAAATCTGTTGTAGTGAGATGCCCAGGTCTTAGGGCAGCACTTAGGGTCCCAAAGGCAAAAACATGCCCTAAGTGCTGAACATAGAGCTACCAGATGTCCTAAGTTCTGGACATGGAGCTTCAAAGGGCTTGAGCAGCCCCACCTCTGCGGCATTGTGGGTTGTAGCCCTGTGACCTCTCCCTTGAGTTGAATGTTCTCCCTCCTCCAATGTTTGTTAGTAGATGATGTACTTTCCTGGCACCTCTAATTCACTGGGTTCTCTGATACACCTTCAGCTTCAGTCTTATAGCATCATGGACTTTCCTTTTAGGGGCACACTGCTTAGTATTCCAGGCCTTCTTCTGAAATCTGACCAGAATCCTTTGTGACCCTGTAACTCTTGCATTCTGCATGTCTATAGAACCATCACAAGGTGAATGATGCTGAGGTGTGATGGGAACTCAAGCAGTAGCCTTGCTCCTTTGTATCAAGGCTGTAGAGGCCTCTGATTGCTTGAATGGGTGAACTCTGGGAAACTCTTTTTTAGTTGATTCTGAATAGAAAGTCCTCCCTCAACTCTCCTCTCAAAGAAATCTTTCACATTTGTACCTTGGAGTGTGAGAGGCTGGGAATCTTGCTAATTCTTAAAATGCCCTCAAGCCATCTTTCCTATCATCCTGCTGTAAGATCTTTGGCTTCTTTTTAATGCTAATCTTTGGAACAACCATATTTTCCTTTCCTCTAAATTTGCAGGCTCTTTCTGGTGAAACTCCAAGTGGGCTTTTTGCCCCTGATTAATATTTAATTGATAAGTGGACTTTTGCTCCTGATTCTTAGTATAAAACAAAAGTACGCATGCCACAGTGTGAATGTTGTGCTGCCTTGAAATTTCCTCCATCAGATTAATTAGTACACTGTCCCTAATCTTAGTCTTCTGAAAAGCCTCAGAACATGGAAAAAAATATTTTCTGCCAGAGGATACCACACATGATCTCAACTCTAATTCCCAATAGAATTCTTGTTCCTAACTGAAACCTCCTCAGCCTGGATTTTATTCTTCAGATTTTTATCAGCATTTGGGTCTTCTGAGCTCTGACCAGAGAAATAAGGTACAGTTTAAAATACTGTTAGTGAAACAGAAGTTCAGTAAAGAGCATACACAAAATATAAGCTACAGCTGCAACTTAAATTCATTGCCACATTATTCACAGGACTCAACCTAAGATAGCCAAGGTATGGACTGAACCTAAGTGTTTATCAGTAGATGCACTGATATGGAAAATGTGGCATATATATATATATATATATATATATATATATATATATATGAAACAAAAATTATTCAACTTTTACAAAGAAAGAAATTTCATCATTTGAAACAATATGGATGAGTGGATGAGTCTGGAGAATGTTATGCTATGTGAAATAAGCTGGCATAGAAAGGCAAATACTGTGTGATTCAATTATATATACTATGTAAAAAAATCAAACTTGTAGAAAGAGAAGATAGCCTGACAGTTACCAGAAGCAGAGTGTAGAGGGTATAGGAATGAGAAGATGTTAGTCCGAGGGTAGCATGTTTCACTTGATAAAAGGAATGAATTCAGAAACCAATGTATTTTACAGCCAGTTTGACTACAGCTAATAATATAGTATATTTTACTTGAAAATTACTAAGACAGTAGATCTGAAGTATTTTTACAAAAACAATAATTATTCAGTGTTATATGTATCATAACTACTGTAGCTTGATTTAATTACTTCAGTATATGGATGTATAAGATGATTACATTGTATACTCTAAAAATATACAATTCTATTTGTCAATTAGATCTTAACAAATTGGAAAAAATATAGAGACTTTAAAGAATTTAAAGAAAGTTCAAAGAATTTAAAGAGTGTTCATAAGAGCACTACTTGCAAAATAAAGTAAAATAAGTGCCTCCAAGTGTTTAGAAAGAAAAACGTCTCTCAGGAATGTTAGACTTTCACTGCAAGGATGGCACTTCAAGACCAGGTGGACCATAGATAAACAACGGTGATGGAAAAAAGGTGTTCTGGAGGAAGAAATGCAGAAAAGGGATGTATCAGTGCATTTGGGATGCAGTGGTCAATAAGAGATAATCCCATTTCAACTCTTATAGCCTCTTGGCTGTGATAAAATTGCTACTCTCAATAAGCTCATTATGGGTTTCTTCTCATAATTCTGCCCCTTCTCAGTAGTTCTTTCTTGTTTTCTGGATAGAGAAAGACAAACATCCTTTTTATTTAGAGAGTCTGATTATGGGCTCAAAGCTGTTTTTATTTGATGATAACTACCACTACCATTGTGGGAATGGTTAGTTTACTTTCTTTAACTCATGTGGCTCTTTAGAGAAATAGTATTTTCTACAATAAGAATATGGTTAAATTTATTTCTAGGTTAGTGTTAAATGTGAACATATCCTGATTTTTTTTAATCAAAAGGAAAACTTAATCACTCTACACCTGACTAAATACATTATTTGTGGATAATTCCAGATGGAAAGGCAGTACTCTTGGTAACATGTATAGATGATTCTCCTCTGCTTATCAGAAGACCTTAAAACGGGTCTCAGAGAACCAGCTGGCTTGCAGCCTGTTACCCCAGGAAAAAGTCCAAGTTGCTCTTGTATTTTTCTAGGTTTAGTATAAAATACTACCTGTATTTGAAATTAATATACAATGAAATAAGAATGACCAAAATCTGCCAGGAAGAAATGTTTTTGTCATACATAGTTATGAATGTACAAAATTTAAATATTTTATTCCCATACATATATATTTCATTGAAATTAGAGGAAAAAGATCCTGAGAGCTGAGAGTTGAAGCAATTCTTCTCATTTTCTAGCTCATCTAGTCAAAAATGATGTGCCATATGTCTCCAAGCCATATGTCCACTGATTTTTTTACTCTTGTTTCTGCTAGAAAATTGGCACTGGCTATTAATTTTTCATGTTATGAATCATGTATAGCTTTTTTTTTTAAACTATATCCTTTAAATTTTTTCAGCTCCATGGAATAAGATTATGGTCTGGATTTTTTTTTTGGATTAGGTTCTAATGACATATGGGCAAAAATCGTATCAGTTACTTATCTGGTCACTTAAAATGCATAGTGAAGGATGCTCCCTGGAATAAAAAGTCTGATAATTGTACCAAGATCACCAAGGGGACTTGATTAGATGATTTTACTTTAAAATTGCAGCTAGCAAATATTTATTGTCATTTATGATAACATTGCAAATTATGATACCGTTAGCATTGTATAATTTAGTAATTGTGTCCTTTAATATTACAGGAATTAAGTTTTACTGATACAGTGAGATACATAAGTAAAGGCAGTACATGGGAAAAATGCAGTTTGTATTTACAACATTGTTATGCTACAGTACTAAACACACACACACACACACACACACACAAAGTAATTATGGTAAAAAGGGATGAGCCCGACTCGCCTGTCTGCAATGCTCATTTGCTAGTTCTCTAAATCTCACGTGTGTACGTGGAGCAGCAAAATGAAACTGGAACAGAAAGTGCCGCCGAGACACCTGCGCCTGCCTCAGCTGAGCTTAGTAGGCACTGAAGTGTGTGTCGAATAAACTAATAAATAAATGGATGAAGCCATTTTAATTCAAACCAAACTTTCCAATTGAAGTGAGTGAAGGTTTGGATCTGCGCCATTTGAATTAAACGGAAGTTCAAACTGAGACTGAATTGGCTTCCTGCGGAACTGGCTGGCAGAGGGAAGACATTCAGCTACCAAGAGACGCGATTTTAGGATTAACCAAATCAGTACAATAGACCGGAGGAAGTGCTCCAGATTTAGATCATAAACACATAGATCCTACTCTTGATTTTACTCATTTAGGGTTGCACCTGCATTTAATGAAGGGCCACTGTGAGCTAAGCAATACACCGTACAGTAAGAGATCTAAGCACGCGTGGTCCCTGCTGTGAAATCCTCTGGCACTGTAAAATGAGAGGGACAAAAAAGCGGATTATTCGAATTCAACTGTGATTCATGCTGGACTGGAGATTTTTCTAGGCTTTATGGAAGCAGAACAGTAAGCAAGTACATTTGCAATCAGTGTTATAAGAAGTTATACTGAAGAAGTGAAATGTAGAAATATCCAGATTTAGAATTTGAAACAGAGAAACTAACTCTTTAAAACTAGCAGAGACGACTTCGCTGTATCTAGAGAAAATGGTTTTCTCCATGGATTGTTGGAGGGTGCGACGAGATGACGACATAAGGAACATGTTTTGGTGGCAGTCAGCAATGAGAGATTTGGGCTTCATCTATGAAGCACTCCAGTATGCCACATACAGAGACTTGAAAAGTCTCATGGGCAAGTGACATGTATATCTGAGACAAATGACATGTAACCCACATATATAAAGGTTGAGATCAGATCTTATTTTATGTTACTTAATACTTGTAAAGAGATTAACATGCATGTTTCTAGAACAAATCAAAGTCTTACTAGATTTAAAAAGCTATCTTTAACATAGGCGAAGGCAAGCCAGTTCCTGAAGATATCTTAGCTCTGTAGACAGATAAATGGTCAATCTCACAGAACCTGTTCCCAAGGACATCACTTATCAAGGTCTTGAGGCCTTGCTGTTAATAACTTTTAACATCGAAGACATTTATTTGGACACACATTCTCTAACAAGGTACATAGTGAAGGGTATTCCCACAGAAGACACAAACAGTATCATCTGTTGTCATATTAACAACAGATTGTTGTCAGGTTGAATATCTGTTGAAAGGAACTAAGCAAAATTTAAGCCATCTAACTAAGCAGGCTAAAGAGGAACGGTTGCTATGGTCTTGTTAAAGAGTCTTGGGAAGACTTCAGAAGAAAAATAGTAATTTAGTTGTTTATGGACTAAGTAGATTGCAGAATGTGTTAAAATATTTGTGGTACGTGTGTGTATGTGCACGTGTGTGTGTGTGGCTGTACATATATTTCTTGGGTTCATAAGAGGGTACTGGGCAGAAAATGATACAACAATGAAAACCATAAATTTGGTAAAGTTCCAGGAACAGTTAGGGCTACCAATTTTAATTTGGTAATTCTATATAGACAGACTAAATGATATTGTTCATTTATTGCTGCTTTCCTTTGGGTTTGCAAAATACTGTAGAGATAATTATGTTCTGGCTGAAGATCTTACTCGACAGTTAAGCTAAGTATCTGTGCATCCACACTGAATTAGGTAATGTTGGCAGAAGAAAGGGCCCTCTTCTGGACACTTTTCTTTGTGTATTCTTTGGGGAGAAGAGGGAAAGATGTTTTTACTATGCTTTTTTTGCTGCTCATGAAAGTGAACATGGATCATAAATCATTGAGTAATGACATTGCAAGAATACTTAGGGTTGATTTATAAACTTGTTGAAAAATTTACCTTATTTTGAAAAGCACATCTTATATACACTCAGTCATTCATTCCCTCAGCCTTCAGGAAAAAATAACTACCTGCAGATCTCAGTTGTCAACTCCCAAAAGAAAAAAAGAGATCATTATCTAAGTTTTAATATCCAAATTGAAGTGAATTAAATCAACTCTAAATTGGATTTTCAAACTGTACAACCAGAGCTCCATCTGTCTCTGAGTTTCCACGGAGTTTATTTAGGCCCAGACACTCAAACTTTGATTCAAAACCAGTAAAGGCTTCACTTTGAGACTAGTTTTGTGGTAGTAAAGGCCAAGATGAGAAGCCCGCGTTATATTGTAAATTATGTTCTCCTTTCACCGGTAATTATACATGCAAGAGAAGAAGTATATGCAAGTTCACATTTCATGAAAAGCATTCGTTGATGTTTTCTTTAAATTCACATAATGGTTTCCTCAGAAGGAACTCGAAATATTTTATTTATAAAGAGGTTTTTGGTCTTTTAGTTGTACTATCAGGCGCATTGTAGGACACATCTGTACACGTGGGTGAGTCTGCAGTGCTGCACAGGGACTGGCCATCCTAAAGGGATCTGGCTCCGGACATGGTGAGAGGCATCTTGGTTGATTTGCCTAATGTAATTGACACTTTCCTTCTCAGCAGAATGTTGCTAAACAATGTTCTATTGCTTTTGTCATAGAATTGTGAGATCAACATAAGACTGATACAGTATGCAAATAGCCTAAGTGTAAATTTATTATAAATTCTGATTTTGGAATGTTTCCTCAGTATACATAAAATGTGTATTATCTTGATCCCATCTAATGGAAAGACCCAATCAAGAGATTAGCCTCATCTTTAAATCACAGCTTTAAAATATAGTTTTGTAAATATCAAAGATTATGATTATTAAATTTATTGGCTTGCAGATAAAAGCAGATAAAAACTAGGTATATCTGATCTATTGGTCTATGGTTAATTGTATCGTACTGGTTCTTATTAATACCTCTATGGAAATGAAAATTAAACATAATATTTAATTAGGCCTTAAAATTTTAAGTTCAACATATGACAATATTTATAAAGTTAATTGAAATTTCTTTTTGTCACCTTTACTTAAATTGCAGCTGACAGCCCTAAGCAAACTCAGATAGAATACTGAATATCATTTCTGAACTGAAATTTTGGTCAAAATCAATTTACGCATCAATTCACAGTATAAGCAAGCTAGGTAAAAAAAAGTGGCCAAATCTTACTGGAAATAACAGAAAATAAAATCAATCCATCCTAACATTCTTAAAAAAAAGGTACATTTTAATAGGTGAGCTTTGCCAGGATGTTGAAACTACTTTTATTGTTAAGCAGAATGTGGCAGAAAATGACAGTATATTCCCTGGGCTGCCAGTGACCATACATCAGGTAGGTCTTTGACTTGGTTTTCATGGACTCACTGAACAACAAAGTTAGGTCTGAGGTACATTTCCCAAAATAGGAATAGGGTTTTGGGAGTAGCAGCTCCACCAACGAAGAGGAAATGGAGTATTGAGGTAGAACTCCGAATCGGAACCGTCATCCACTGCACACATTAAACCCATTAAACCATATGCAAGTCTATGGACGTTGGCTTCTGTCCTGATTGTTAAAGGCATCACTGCCAAGAGAACCCTATGACATAAAGAATACAAATTTATTTGACTTTTATTTGTTAAATGATGAATCAATGAAAATCAGAAGACATACAAACAAGTTAGACATTCTAGAGAAGTTTAAACAGAATACCTACTTGCTAATAACTTTGAGTTCCTAGATTTCAAAAGCCTACTTATATCAAAAAGTGGCATTTAAAGATCAATAACTATCTTTTGCCTTCCAAATGAAAGTGAGACATATAGCTTTGATTGCTAATGATAACTTCTCTACTTTATGATTTAAGCAAGAATTGAAACTTGTTTTTAATTTGCACCGAATCAAGTTCAACTGATCAGATTATTGAGATTGTGGAATATTCCAAAAGATATGGTGCTAACTTGGGAAAGCGTATTCACAGAAGAAAAAATAAGTTATTAATTTCATACATGAATAAAAGTATAATAGTATTTGTTTATGAAAGTATAGTTATCAAATGTATCCTCAGCACATTCAGGAGCAAAGAATAATGTCTTAGAATTTAGTATTATGCTGTAAAATCATAATCAACTTTGAGAATAAGTAGTTAATTGAAGTTTATTTTTGCTTTAAATATCAAGTTAAAATTGGGTGAAAGTGAATGTTTTCATTTGGAAGGGGTCTATAATGTTAAGGAATGTTAATCATATATTTACATTGAAGTTGCTCTCATGGAAAGGTGTTACCTTTAAATGTAGAAATATATGCTAACAAAGTAAACTACCATATATGGCTTCATTTTCCTTGTTGAAAATAGTGAGTTTAGCTTATGGATGAGAATGAGATGTGAAATGTGTTAATTTATATGCACAGATTAAGCAAAATATTCTTACTCAAAATATAAACTCAACATTATGCTGCATATTGGTGTACTGGATGAGTACTGGGAAGCAATCTTGGTGGCTATTTTTCTTCCTTTTTGTCTAGAGGGTTTTTTTTTATGTTGTTGTTCTTGTTGGTTATTCTGGAATTAATTCAGTTGGATTGTGTATCTGTCTGTGTTGAGAAATTAGGATTTCAAGTATTATATGAACGCAGTGCTTATTATAGGAGTGTCTGTTTACCAGCGTGTAAAGCTGGTGGAATAAATATCTGAAAATTTATGGCTGCAGTATCGATGAGTCACCCTGATATCAGCTGAAACAGAAAAAGAAAGCTGGAGACTGCAAAAAACGCTTGTAACATAATTGTGTTGCAGAAGTCTGCAAGCCACCATGAGTTCAAAATAGGAACCAAAGAGGAATATGGAAGTTTGCTCCAATTGAACGTCCCACTCTTTGGAGTAAGAGCTTCTGCTTTGCATAGCTTCCCAGGCTCATCAAAGTTCAGTGACAGACTCAAAAATGTGCAAGGAATGAGATTCTAAGAAACATGGTTCTTACTGTTAGAGGAGACAAACGATGATAATGTCAAATTGACAGTGACCAACCCAGTGCTGACTGAAACTCATAAAACAGTTTTTTAGTTTTCTTTTTTGGGGATGGAGGGCAAGGTCAAAGTTACATACATTGCTCTCATTCCACTAATAAACCATGTTTTGCTATAACAATTTTACAGAAATGACCCTGTAAATTGTTTCTATAAAAACATTACAAGAACCTAACTTCTGAGCCCCTGTTCCAGTCAGGAAGTGAACACTGTTGTTGGGTTCTTGGTTATGGAACTGAGAGGTGTAAATCTAACAAACATTCAGGTTGTGAGAAATTCTATTATCTTATTTGTGAATTCGTAGCTGTGAAAAGCCAATGTGTACTATCTCTTTAACTCTTCTATGGCTGCTAGTTTCTGAACAAAGAATGGTATCTGATGGGTCTTTTTTTTTTTTCTGATGGGTCTTTACAGTACTCATAATATCTAATGGATTCTATTGCTATATAGATGCATTTTTAAAATTATGTTTCTGAGGGATAGTATTTAGCAGTATCTTTATTTGGTTCAGGAAGAAAACTTTGTTTTTAATCTTACTCTTTCCATTTATTATGTGACCCAAATAAAATATCAAGTATCTTCAAGGAATAATTTCCTCATTTAAACAATGTGGATATTGTCTACCCTTTTATGAAAATATTTGGTCCTTACCTTCCTGTAGCCAGAACTCACTTTAGTAAATATTTGGGGGTCTCTTTCCTTTACTCACTCCACCCGGTGGGAAGAAGAGGGAATTACTGCATTGATAAGATGTCCTGATGAGCGCTACTCTCCCCTTTTCCTCTCGGAACAGATCGGTCTTCATGTGGAGAAGGATCTGTCAGGCCCTGTTAGAATATGCACAGTTGTTTCAGAGTTCTTTGTCAAGAAGCCTGCTTGCTTCTAAGACCGAAATGCACTACTGTGATGTGGGTTCTTTTCAAGGTGATATTTTAGCTTTCCAATGTTCATTTCTTATTTTTATTTCTCAACATGTTCAAATTGTGAGAAACAGAATGTAAGTTAATGGGTCATTTCAGAGACCTCAATATACAATTTGTGTTTTAGGAGTATTTTAGTGTTAAGAAAAATAAGTCAATTACATCACATTGAATAAATTCAGTGATCGTGTGGGTTACTGTTATTGTTGGTCAGTTTGAAACTATAAATCCACAAGCCAATGATTACCCATGTTTCAGCCTAGATAACATTTATAATTTATACTACTTTTGCAAATGTTGTTTTCCGAGCACAGTTTCAGTAAAATGTTGTAGCATTTTATTGATATGCACAGTGTGGGTTTGCACTAAAAGCCAAATGTTTTGCTCCAACAGCAATTTAATAAGTATTTATCATAGTGAAAACATGTTGATCCAACCCATAGATTCCCACAAATCTGTTACACATCTCCCATACCCAACTTAATTTGTTTTACGTTTGATATACTAAACACACTAAGAGGTTTAAAATATTTCTCCACAAAATCGAAATATATATGTATACACACAGACACACATACATATATACATATATATAACATAAATATAAAATGCTTGACTTATGAAGATGTGTATATAGTTTAGCAGTGTTTATCAGTCCAGGCTCAGTGAAATACATTAGAATTTAATGGACTCTAATTAACAGCCCTTGTTCTTCTGAGTTCTTGTATTTTATAGAGACAGCTTAAAGTTCTTCACTGGGTAACAAATGCAGTTTTTTCCACAAAAACATTTTCTCCAAATCTTGCTCCTAACTTTCTTTATTAACTTCTCTTTATTGGCAGTAAACATTTTCAAATACCATTCAAGCCATCTATTGTTGGAAAGTATTTCTTTTATCTTGGCTGTGGAGAAAAAGCCCAAATCACAAAAATAATAATGGGAAAATGGTAGCAATATCATTGAATGCTCACTATGTGCCAGCAATACGTATTTATTACCATTTCTGTTCTACAGGTAAGGAAATGGTGGCACAGGAAGACTATGTAATTTAGTTAAGATTGCGCAGTGACCAGCTGTGAGCTGGGGTTAGAGCTCATACTGACCCTAGTGAGAAGCTCTTCATCACTGCCCGATTTGATCTTTGTCTCCATATTACCACAGTGTCAAAGAGTTTGAACAGTTTCTCAGACACTTTAATTCTAAAAGAATAGAATTAAATATGATATTTCTTAATCTACACTACCTACTTCGAATGAGATAAACTAGTATATTGATAGTGTGGTCCTAATAGAGAAAAATTGTCTTTAACTTCACTTCCTAATGTTAACCAAAGTTAACAGGGGCTGCGTCATTGCCATTAGGAAAAAGATAGTAAATAACATATAAAATGCGTGCATACTTTTATAATAAATATTTTTTACAAGGTGAGACTTTGGTGTGGAAAAAGAGAAGTTGGCTAATCACAAGCTGACTCTACGAAAAGAATTATTCATTATCAGAATCTGTTTGCAAGCTAAATAAAAAAACGAAAAACTCCAGAAATTCATTAAAGAAGTTTGATTTGATTTTCATTTGACTAAATATCAAAATTATTATCTATTTACTTCCAAAATTACATTGTGTTGTGTTTATGAATGCATAATTGACCTTGGTTAGATAAGCAAGAAGCACATTTGAATCATTATCATATTTTATTAGGTTTGATATAAATTGTAAACTTGGTCCTAGAACATTCTGCCCAGAATTGAACTAGAATATTTAATTCCTTTAACAAGGGCATTATTCAAAACATCATTTCATGCTGATATGGCAGAAAATGATTATCAGGTTTGCCCCTTTACTGGTGCAGGAGAAGTTAACTATTTTCTTATTTGTTGTAGAATAGAAATATAACTTAACACTTTTCTGAAATAGACTTGCAAATTTCAAGGATAAATCTAGATGTAAACCGTACCATATATTACCTTGTTTTTTTCAAACAGAGTTACATAATAAAAATGATTTTTGATATTCTAAAAGGAAAAACCAGTATCAATTTAAAGGAGAGGCCCCCCCAAGGGAAATGAAAGTGTCAATTCACACTGAACATGTGCTCGAGTACCAGGACACAGAAACCAAATGGTCCTACAAGTGGCAAGGTGCCCTAGTAACCATCCTGGATGCTCAGAAAGACGTGTGTCTGGTAAATGAAGCTGAGAAAAAACCTAGATCAGTGTCAGAAAGAACTACCAAAATAGTGGCCCCCATTGCGCCTGTTGTTTAATGTCATTTCGAAGACTTCAGGGAAACTAGTCCAGTAATGTCATAACCACCGTGTGTCTAAGAGGAACGAGCTCACTTGTCAAGTGCAGAAGATGATCACGTTACTGAGGCAAGACTGCAGCAAAACTGCATTGTGTTAGAGTTTGAGTGCCAAAGGAGCAATTCACAGAAGAAAAGGGAAAGGCATTTTCTACCAGACAAAGCACACAGGAAGCTTTGCACAGAGTGGCATGTGAGATGTGAGGATACTTCAATGATGGCCAAAAAAAAAAAAAGGAAACCAAAAAACAGACCTCAAAACACCTGGTCTACTGTGCTGCAACTGACCCGAAAGCAGCACCCCAGGGAACACTCCAGTTCGGGGCCGTTTTTCCTGTTAGAAGAGGATGCTTAGATGTCACTTGTACCTTAGTTTTTGAATTGGCCTTCTTAAGAAATTCCTAAGTCCACTGAAACATATTTGGAATGATTTAGTATTTTCCAATAAAATCTGGGTTTGGAGTTATAGACTTCTGGGACTTTTATCTACTAAAATAAGCTCAGTTTTGGTATGAAGAGTTTTCCAAACACTGGTTGTTTGTGAGGGCTCTATCTCCTTAATTAAGGGAATATATAAGGATCAATCCTTGCTTATCACACACTTTCAATGAGGTACGTATTTTGCACAAAAGTAGAGGTACCTTGCTCTGGGTCAGAGGTTCATGAAGTCAGAATTGGAATTATGCAGTTTCGGGTTAGGAAGGTAAGGAATCCTCTGGAAGTGGTAAAAATTAAAATAAATTGAAAGTTATCCCCTTTCAACTAGGGACAATAATAGATGCTGCAAAGAGATACTCAGAGCTTGATAAATGCAGTATATTAACATTATTTACTTATTATGATTTGCTTATTATACTCCTCTTATTTTGTTCATGCAGAAAAAATCATAGACAATTGAGGAATTGAAATACAGAACAGACTTAGGGAAGTACAGACGACTAAAGTATGGTACAAGGGCAGAGAGGACTTAATACCAAGCAAAGAATGGTAAGATTACTATCCCTTTATCTATTTTTCGGAATGCAAAATGAGTCAAAAAATTGGAGAATGTTTGATGCATTTAGAATCCTAGAGTATAAAGAATAACAAGCATAAGTTTTTATATCTAAGATGGTAAAAACTGAGAAAGAGGTTTTTTTTTTTAAGGGAATAGCTCATTCTGCATTGATTCACAGTAAAATGAGCAAATAAAAAATGAAAACACTTAAAGAAAAATTAAGGATTCAGTTAAAAATTTAAGAATGAATAGAGAAAGTTGAAAAAAACTGTTTCTGTCTTCTTTAGTTGTCCCCTTTATTTTTGCTGATAGTTAAGAGAAGAGGAATTAGTATTTTTTAAACTTTAAGGTAAAAGACAATTATAAGACTTTACTTTCTGGAGTACCTACAATTCTGAGGAGATGTGCAGATTCTAGGATTTCAAAAATTGTTAGGAATCAAGTTCGTGAAAGAAGAGCCTAAGCACATTTCTCTTTGAATTTCTAAGGAAAGAAAAGACCCAGAATGATAAAAGCCAATACTGATATGAATATCAAACCACCACTTGGGCTTTATTGTCCTAAAAATGTGTTCTAAAGCACTGTATTACAAATGTAGCAACTTCTTACAGGTAGAAATATTTTTAATTCCTAAAAAGGCAAATCGATCATTTTAATAATATTTACCAAATTCTTTATAAAAAGTATGTATAAATATTGTGAATGAATGTTTAATAACTATCACGTTCATCACGTGGACAAAACACTAGAATTAGGACAATGATAGAATAAGTGGGGTGTTTAGGAATAGCACAGAGGTGAACGATACAATTAGAGGACAAAATTTGTACCACATTTTGTAGCTAGATTAGGATTTCGCGGGATGGAGAACATTGTGTGTGTGTGTCTGTCAGAAGATAAGGAGGACAGAGATTATTTCCTTCATTTCTTCAGAAGACATAAGAAAACCAGAGAATGAAACATTACAGTTTGCTTAGACCTCTTCGGACATAACTGTCAGGTAGATGGATGGAATTCTTGGGTAAAAGGGCAAAAGATCATATGAAATAGTATAATGTGATGGAAAGTAGATACGTAGTATGATGCAAAATGAAGAGGAAATATGTTAAAATATGATTAAACAATATTCTGTTACAATTCTAGGCTAGCTGAGGAAGGCAATCTGGAAAGGCAGGGTGATTGCCAATTTGCATGGAGGTCATTTTGTGTGGCAGAGGAAGAAGCTAAGCCTGAGCGCTGATCCAGAAGATGAGTCACGTGAGGCACGAGAAGTTGGAAAAGAAGTGGCAGGTGGTGTGGGGAAGTGATATGAGACTGTGCACGTGCACTCACATGTAATCGAACTTGCAATGCTTCTAAGGGTGGATTGATCTCTTGTAAGAAAGATTGAATCTTGAGACGTGGAATTTATCTGGGGCAGAATCAAATCAGCATTCACAGTAACAAAGGATTAACCCACAAAAACATACACAAGAGATCATCAGATCCAACATCCTGTTTACCTGCAGAAGTGAAGGTGGGCTAACATCCAAAGTGGGAGACCAGAGAAACCAAGTTCACTGCGGCTGGCTAGTTAGGACCAGGCAGTGAAGCATGCTGTGAGCTTTGTGAAAGAATTTTGGCTTCATCCTGAAACCCTAGTCAGAAACGGGCAAGTATATATGGCTCTGTCTTCCGTCTCCATTCTTCTCCCTGTCACAAGAAAATATTTAGCACCTGACCTCCAAAACAAAGAAAAGCAAAACAAGCAGACACAAAAGCAAAAACACTTATAGGAATATATATATATATTTTTTTTTCTCATCATTTTTTTTTCTTCTGGTAGTTAAAAATATAGCATTCTAGTCCACACACAAACACGCATACCCGGGACACCCACGACACACTCAAGTCTTATGTTCTCCTTTATTTGGGTTCTTTGTATACTTCCTCTTTGTTGTCAAAGTGATACATGAAACATACCTGCAGGACTACTGCTTTGAGTCTCTCCAGGTGCACCACACATTGCCATGATGACACAGCAATGATTCACACTCTCGTTTTGGACATGGCAAGTCCAAAATAGTGGGGAATGTAAGATGCTTTCTTAAGCAGGAAGTTAGAATTAGAACCAAGATGGGCCAGTTATATGCCTCATTCCTCTATAGAAAATTTTAAAAAGTGGCCAAATTGGATCCCAATGTTCATTATTAGTTGTAAACTGAGAAAAGATGGAGGCAATGCTGCTATGGGAACTGTAAAATTAATAAATTTGGTAAAAAAAAAAAGTATGTACCACAAAGTTCAGACTTCCTAACTTTTCTATATGAACTCAACTGATTCTATACAAAAGATTACCATAATATAAATTCTATGTGAAGGCAGTATCCTTCCTCAGTATATGAATTTCTGCAAATAATTGCATGCAATCTCCTAAGGATTTTTAATTTTAAGCATTAAAAGATATCTACTTTCATTAGGCAGCACAAATAAAAAATTAAAAAGATTATTACCCTGATATTTTAGTTAAATCACCCTCACGTATGCAGTATTTCATCTCGAAACAGTCATTCTTAGAAAGTGTACACATGTCTAGTAGTTCAGACTATCCAAAAGAGGGAATTAAGTGAACAGCAAGAGAATTGGAAACAGCCTGTAATTTTGAAATATTAAGTTATAGGGAGACATTTATAATTATAATTCCCTAGAGGGTACATGCCTGTTCAAGTTAAATTAATACTTAAGAAGAATGGTTTTGAGATTATATGCCAAGCAGATGTGCTAGGTCATACAAAGATCTATTTCCATTTATTGACTTAAAAATCTCTAGTTCTTGGTTTTCTACAGATTTTGTGTATGATTAAACAAAATACCAGAACCAAGGCACATGGCACTGCCCTGTCAAACCTATTCCTGTTGTGCCCTCGCCCGAGCTACCACACTGACCAAAGATTTTTTTGTATATTTTCTTTCATTAGTCTCTACTTGCTGACTGATAAAGGGTTCAGTGTATCATGGCATGGAGTCTGGGGCAGAGGCACACTGCTCATTTCATAGCAGCCAGAAAACAAGGACAAAGAACTAAGGTCCTTTTACGAGGCTCCACGATTTAAAGGTCCTATGGACTGGCAAACCAGTTTTTTGTTTTTTTTTTTTTAATTTATGGGCTTTGGGGGACATTTAGAATTCAAAATATACTATATATTTACCTCCAGTACAACTATTCTGTAGAACACACTGAATTGATAGAATGTTCAAACGCTAGTCCTAGTCCCAGTGCTTATATTCCGAATGATGTTGAATATATCCTGTCATTTTCTCTTTGAAATGTTGTTATAGTCAGAGTTCTCTAGAAACAAAAGAACCAACAGAAGGTGTTGATAGGCATACAGATAAGAAGATATAAAGGGAGATTTATCAAGGGAATTGCCTTATGTAGCAATGTGGCTGTAATTTGTTCTTTTTATGCAGTTTGGTTAACTCTCAAAATGACAACAAAAATAATGAAGGAAAAACACTGTAAAGAGATAGAAATGGTTATAGGAAGCACTTAACGAAGCAGGCAAATGGGCTGGGAAGCACTGTGGGTAGTTATTTACCCTGAGGATTGACCTTGGTTACCTGAAACCTAATGTTCAAATCTTAGTTGTTTTAAGAATTCACCAATACTTTTGTTAAAATTTATTTCTCAAATGGATCTAATGAAATGAGTTTATTCTTACTTTCTGTAGAATTTAGGGAAGGTTGGGCTTGATTGCTTGTGTTTTGACATCTCTTTTAGAAAGCTTATGGTCCAACAGGGCACCTAAGCCATATGGAATATAATAAAACTGTGAAGCTAATTATTCTAGCATTGATTAGATCCCCTTTTCTGTGTATTGGAATCCAACATCCACTCTTTGCTATGAAACTTCGCAATACGGTGGACAGAATATACTTTCCTGTTCCATTGATTTGAGGATGGGTGAAATGACTTGCATACATCAGTTAAAATAGTTGAAGTAACACTAAGCAAAATATCAGCAGTGGCTTTAAGAAACATTGCTGCACTAATGCAGAAACTCCTGTGTTCCTGTGATCCATGATTTAACAAGCATCTCACAATACCTGTTTTGCCCTAAGTCCCAGAATGGAGATAGATGGAGGAGACCCGGACCACAGGGGAAGCCCGGAGTCTAGCCTAACCCAGTTGAGCCCAGCTGAGATCAGTGGACCTGCAGCTGATCTGCACATGTGGGAGAATGTGTTTGCAGTTGTAAGCTAAACTCCAGAGATATTGATGTTATTTGTTAATCAGCAAAACACAACTGCTACAATTCTTAAAGTACTTTTATCAAGAGGCATTTTTCATCTTGTTGAAACTGTGGAATCTTGTAGCATGAATCAGGAGAATAGAGGCATTTCATTACAAACTTCACTGACTACACTTGTACAAATTAGAGTGCAAGTTAAATACAAGTTAAATATTATGTGATACCTTAGATCCTCATTCACATGTTAATAACTCTTTCTTCTGTTTCTCATCTTGCTTTCAAAAACACTTTCTGATATTTAATTACAGGAATATTGAAATTCTAAAGGGCAAGTTGACTCTATTTAGTGATGATAATTTCAGTTTTTTTGATGTGAAATAAACACAAAAGGGTGGTCTTTAGAAATCTGTACTTGATGTGCTATTTAAACAGAGTGATGCTATTTTCTATTTCAAACATTATAAAATATTAACTGAAATATTATTATTAAAAAATCTCATGTTCAGGTTACAATTTCAGATACCAGCAATATTACTAAATATCTGTGAAGAGGCCTGTAAAATGCTTCGTTGCTTTTCTTTTATATTTGTAGCACCATCGGTGCTGTTTTACCCAAAACGATGAGTGATTTCTGTTGAATCGATGCTTCCCAGCTTTAGGAGCTGTACGGCATAAATGCCACCCTGTGGTCTTATTAAAACAGGAGACTCTCATTTAGTACCTGGGGGGTGGAATCTGAGGTCCTGCATTTCTAACAAATTACCAGGTTAGGCTATGCTTCCAGTTCATGAAATACATATTGCAGAACAAGTTCTTAGAGTATTTCCTGGACAAATGAAAAGCCCCAAAACTTGTATATGGAAGGCTGATGATACTGAGAGACTACATAGTGTGACTTGAGTGGAATTAAAGGATACTGAAAGGTGTGAGATTATAGCCTTTATCACAGAGAGATGTTAACATTCAACTTAACTGCCATTAAACTTACTCATATTAAACTTAACTATCATTTTTGAACAAATAAATCAAAAAGGGAAGGAAGTGTGAGGAGAAGAAGTTTGCAGATAACAGTTTTGCTGTGTGAATTTTTGAATATGCTTGTTTTGCTTGTTTTATTAGGAAATAGGAAAGAAAAGGGAATTGAGTAAACATTCTCTATGGAAAAAAATGATTAATTTTTTAAAAAGTAATTGTGAGTGTTAAGAAATCATAACTTACAAGAGTAAAATATGTAATCCCTTGTAAACCATGCATAAATTAACTTCACTTTATTCTGTGTACTATTTGTAGTGTATTATTTTTAGAAATCACAGCCAATTAAAGAAGCAATCTTTCCCATCTGTATCTATTTCTAATCTATCTTTTGTAACTCTACCAGGATTTCACTTGTGTTATGTCCCCAGAAACATCAAGGAGTATCTATATCCTCTTTTTTCTTTGCATTCAAATAGAAATAGGTGTCTCTAAGCCTCATGTATTATAAAACAGAAACAAAAATAAAAATGAAAACTTCCTTTACTTTTGTCTTTGGTAACCTCTAAGATATCACTGTATTTATTATTTTCTGCACTGATTAAATTCATGAAACGATGTTGTCCTAGCCCCCTTTCCTGCCATCCGGTCGCTCTGCAGCCTGCTTCAGGCTGGTTGCTCACATATGAAGGACTGAAGGATTAGAATTGAAAGGTACCCTCATGTTTTATCGATAGTTCAATAGCATTCTGTATTTTCTTTCTCATATTCTGTTGTATCTTAGGTCATTGTTGATATTTTCCTTCCTAGGATTTACAGAGACTATGTTTTCTTCTCTCTTCTTCCCCCATGACACCATCAGGGATGAAGCCTTGTTAATTTTTTCCATATAAAAAAGAGATTATGTCCCCTTTAACAGTTCTTAGTATCACTGTCTTGGTCCAATCACTCCTCATTCCTCACTTTTAGCATACATCTCTCAAGTCTTCCATATTTCAGTCTTACAAACCCTTTTTCATACTGACATCAAGGCACAATCTTCTAAGATATAAATCTGATTATGTAGGCCCTTCATTAAAACAATTTCAAGATTTCTTTTTGCCTACAGTATAAAATCCATGCTTTCAAATAGATATAACTTACTTTTGCTCATCTTTCCAGACTCATTTTGCATTCCTTCCCACTGATATGCTTGCCGCAAACTATAGGAAATTAAGTCTCTAGGGACGTAATTGAAAAAAATTACAGTTAAGAATCATCTAGTTAAAATATAATGGAAAAATACCTTAACAGAAGCAACAAACTGATAAAGCTTCAAGGAATAAGCTTAACAAGAAATGTATAAGAACTTTGTGAATGAAATTTTAAAATATTGGAGACTTAAAAGTAGTTTTGAATAAATTTGCTTGCATAGGAAGATCCAATATTATATGTCACTTTCTTTAGTAGGTACATTTAGCAAAGGCCCAAATAAAATGAAGTAAACGGACTCTAAATTTCATATGGAAAAAAGCACACTGTAAGAATAACAAAGCCGTTCTAGTAAGACATAGGAAAATATTAAATCTAGAAAATAGTAAAGATAAATAAATAAAAAAGCCAAGATATAATATAAAACTAGTGTAAGTAGTATGCAGGATTATTTTCCTTTTATTTTATTTATGTGTATTAACATGTAGAATTCTCCTGAAAGATAACAAGATTTTTTTGTTTCATGCTTGTGGGGCTTCTATTAGCAGTGGTGGCAATGTACCAGTTTTTCACAGCCACAAGCCATCCTGAGATACGTCAAACCCTCTTGTTTCTAGCACTAATTTAGTAAAGGATATTGATGCTTCTTACCTGCCAATCTCCCCACCAAGCCTCTGTATCAATTCTGAATGTATGCTCTATCTCTTCCAGTGGTCAAGTTTGAATTATACATGTTACACAGCATCCTGTTAGCCAGGGCTGAGTGTAAGCCTCTCCATACCCAGTGGGCTACCACCGATGTGGACTGCTATACTGCTTTCCCTATGACTGTGCTTCAGTTTAGTTCTTGATGAACATTCAGGTTACTCTATCGTACCTGGAAGGAAAACGTAGTGGGTTTTAGTCCACTGGTTGTTGTAGCTTCCTGTACCAAGATCTCACCTTGTTACTAACACCTACTTTCTGCTTTTCTTATACTCCAAATGGGGCAGCCCATATAATGAAGTGAACCATTAGGCTTCACCTTCCCCAGATTGAGAGACTTCATGCTTAGGTATTACTTTTTCCTGTTAGACAGTTGAGCTCTTAATTTGTTGCCTGTCAAGACCCTCTTCACTTTTCCCAAATCACTCTGGTGAGCAGTGAAGAATACTTACCCCATAGTCCTTACTCCAGTCAGATCCTCTGGGTTTGACTGTGTTAGGAGCCACCTTGTATCTTGTTCTCCCTGTTTTGTTTCAGAAATACGTTAACTATCTTTTTACTTCTCCTTATTCTCACTGCTTTCATTATTTCAATACGCGTCTCTGGAAAATGAATATGGCATGTAGTAAATTTCTGGGTAGTTCACAAATTGTTGAAGTAGTTAACACCAAATTTCTGATCTTCTGGATACAACAAGAAAGTCCATATACAGAAATAGAATGACTTATGGATATTAGATAACATTTATAAATCCAGAAGACTTTCTTCACTTTATGTCATAATTTCAGTTAAATTTGTCTGTTAAATAGGTATTTATTTGTGTCCTAAAGATTCTGATATCATCCAGAAGCCACACTTTAAGGTATCACTAGCCAAATCTAGTTTAGGAATCAGCTGACAGATATGGCATTCAGTCACTGAAATGAGACAGACTGAAAAAAAGCTTTGGAAAGGTTTTGGAAGCAACCATCAATTATTTGACTAATTTCAAAATCATACAAAGAAACACTAGCTTGCAAGGCAAAGGCTTGAAATGGTAAATATCACCATACACACATGTGTTTTGTCTCTTGAAAATTAATAGGTGGTTAGAATCAAGGTAAAGAGTGATGCTGTATGTGAAAAACTACAAATTGAAGTGGCAGAGACTGAATATATGACTATGAGTTCAAAAGCTCTTCTGTTAGAGACTTTGGGGAGGGTGGAATATATGCCCTAATTATTCAGAATTTAATCTGTAAAGCAACCCAACTTCAGCACTCTTGTCTCATCCCAAGAATTTGGTAACGGGAGAGCATTCCTTCAGATTTAGGACATGACATTTGTGTATTTTATTAATTGGATATTTAAAACATAATCAAACTGGAAAACCTCTGATGAACTACATTGTAAGATATAGCTAAACGTAATTTAGGATGTGATATGTAACATGCATTTATTTCACTTTATATCTTGGAATATTTCGAAGCTTTCCCCAGAACATTATTCCTTTCTTTTTTATAGAGTCTCAGAAGTGATCTTTTGGTGTCAATACGTTTTTGGTCCTATTAATATGATGCTGAACACGTTTGACTATCACATAACCAAAAGTAATCTCATTCATTTCTCAACCCTCAAAGCTCCAATATTAGCTAAACTATTATATATTTAATGACCCGAAACGAGATGTAATACTGAATTTAACTGTCTAGTGTATGTTTTGGTGTGTGTATGTGTGTGCGTGTATGTGTATAGGTGTGTGGAAGAGAGAAAGAGAGGCAGAGAGAGGAGAGAGAAAGAGACCACCTGTGTGTTTCTTCTCCCATATACTCCCTTCATTCTCGTGTTCTCTAGATTCAAAGTAATCAGAGAAGAAGAAATGATAAAATTAATTAGTATAACATAGAGTTTTAATGTAAAGGGGTGTAGAATAATCAGTAACATTTGACAACAAGTTGAATGGCTCTGAAAAAATCCTATCCTATACACCGTATTCAGGTTTTCATACAAATTTGAGTTATATTAGGGCTGAACACTTTTAAGCTGTGGTTATTATAAATCAACCACAGATTTTTGTTCTAAGGAAAAATTATGGTTATTAAGCACATATAAGAGAGAATAAACTCTCAAACATTTTGAAGACTTATAATTGTGTTTATCTGGTTTAAAATGAGGTCAGAACTCTTTTCCATATTGTACCTAGGAAAGATTCTTTGACTTAGTCACAAGTGTCTTTTATTTTACACTGTTTGCTGATGTTTCCTGCATCAAAATACTATGGTAGGTATTCGGATGAATTCATCCAGCTTGCTTTCATTCCCTGTCTCTCTATCTGTTGAGCGCCCACTCTGTATGCAACATTTTTCTGAGCTCTGTGGCACAGAAGTGAGCATGAGGGAAAAAGTGTCATCTTCGAACTTTTATTTCAACAATGCAGAAAGATAAGACTACACAGACAAGCACATAAATAATTGTGACATGTGTTCCTAAGGCCACAAATACAGAGCTGAGGCAGGTAATAACATGATTGGGTTGACAGCAGTGTTTCAGGGAAGTCTTTCCGAGAGGGCAACACCTAAGCTTAGAGAATGGGTATGTGAGTGATGCTATGCAAATACAGAGGAGGATCACTAGCTCCAACCTTTGGAAATCTTAGAAGACGACTATGCTGGAGAGTATAATTAAGAGACAAAAAATAATTAGCCTACCCCAAAAGAAGAAAAAATTCAGGCAGAGAAATGGCATGAATAAAGGCAGGTAGTCTAAGGAACTTGTCAGAAGTAACAATTACTGGCTGCTGAACCAGGAGGCTAGTAAGTGATTCAAGATGAATTGGAGAAGGGCTCGGCCATAAAGGGAGCATTGCACAGTTCCCACCAATAGGGCCTGCTCTCCTTGGTAGCTGTGTGGCCCGTTATGAACACACAGCACTTTTAACATAACAAGCTTCCCGTATGAGGAGTGTACCTGTCTTGTTCACCTCCATCACAGATTTGGTGATAACAGGTTTTTTCTTTTTTTCTTTTTTTTTTTTTTGCAGCAGCATTTAACTTATTTCCTCAGCAGTGTTTAAACATATTTCCACCCAACTTTCAAAATTACCAAGCAAAGTAAAAGTGTAATCAAAATTTCATGAAGCTCAAGCAATTGATTATAGATTTATATTTTATCAAATAAAATATTGCCATGAGGAATGTTATCCAAAAAGCTACTTTGTAAGTTTACAAGAAACTACATATCAGGGGAAGGCCACGTAGAAAATGGGGAGAGTTGGAATGGCAGAAATATTTGTACTATGACAACAGAGAGATAGTGTTTCACAAAACCCTAATCAGGCTGGAGCATCTACTTCAGGCTTCCATGGACAAAGTGATGGGCTGGCTGAAGCAGAGAGCTACCAGTCTACACTTACTTCTGTCACAGCACTAAGTAGTTAATCAAAACTCTCTTGACATAATATTTATAGCATAATTACAGCATTTCAGTCATTGTGATAGATACCTTTCTTTCTGCATCTCCTGCGTAGTGACTTTGTAGTCATGGGCCTTTGCACTCTAGGCTGTGCGCAATCACTTCTCAGTTAAATTTTTACATTCTTCTATCAAGCTGCAAAAGTGAACCTAATTAGTTGCTGGACAATCCTTCTTGTTGGCATTACTTTCCTTCTACACTCTAGAGCATTATGCTCTGAACTGTAGCAAACATACTACTGATTACTTCCTCAGACTCCCATCATAGGCTATCCGTGGAACCGGAGAGTAGAGTAGTTGTTTTGATATTCCATAAAGTTTTAAATACTGCAATCTATTTTTTTTCTTCAGTAGAAAATTATAACCAAATCTTTCTTATGTGATTGATAGTGTAACATATTCATTGTCTTTTCTGTTTTAATATGTATAATTTTCACTGGACAGTGTTAGAACAATAGGCGGTAAAGTGGGCGTCATTGTTCTCCAGAAATATATATTTAATATCCAACTCTCATTCCCCGTGGATGTGACTTTATAAAAAAATTGTGTAAAAATACAGTTACTAATGTGAAATTGGCAACTTTAAGAAGTCAATAGTGACTTACAACTTGAAGAAAACAGAAACAGAAACTAAAGAAAAATAAATGAAACTTTTCTGGGTTTTCCCTTGCCTTTATTCTTTACATGAAATTAGTCACCTATTTCTATTTATTATTCCTTTATATTTTCTTATACTTCTTGTAAAAATCTATTTAAATTAACTTGTTTTAGTTAATACTTCAATAAAAACAAAGTATTTTGCACATTTTGAGATACAGTGAATTTTCCAATTTGACACTAACATTTACACTGAAGATCTTTTTAAGATTTTAATAAAAAGTCAGTATTTTCAAAATTACATTATTAAGAGCCATCATAATTTTAGGTTTTACAGAAAAAATATTAAACATTTATTCTGCTGTAATCGTTTATTCACAATAATTATTCTTGTAGATACTACTGAACTTTTTACATATGCTCTTATATTCATTTCTAGTCATTACTTTCTTTACATATATTTCTTTATATTACAAACAAGACACTACATTTTTTGTTTTGATATTTTATGATTTACTTCGGTATAATAAAGTTATCTTTACAAAATATTTTCTGTAAAGTAAAATTTTATGCCTAATACACTTGAGAAACTGCTCAGATGCATGACATGGATGAATTATTTTATTTGTCTTTTTTGGGTCCTTAAAATTTTTGTAACTTCTTCTCCACAACTGCATGACATAGACTCTCTGTTTCTGCCAAGTTGGTTGAATTCTATCACACTCAGCGACATTCTGTCTTCTTTTTCTGTTTCCTCTCTCTCCAAAGATTCCATTCTTCAAAGCCAATCTTTTCTGATTGCTCTGACTTTCAGCAAGGAATCTATATCTTTAATCTTCAGTACCATGCGTTAGTCACTTAAGTCATGCTGGGTCCTTATTTTTCGTCTGTGTCTTCCAAATCAATGATCATCTTCTTGAGGATTAAGATGCAGGAACTCATTCTCAGACTTCTTTCTCTCTTGCACTCTGCCTACAGCACTATTTTGTCTATGATGGGTGCTTAAGTCTATTTGTTGACTGATTGCTTTTACAATTAATGGACATCTCAATTCTTCTCAAGAGAGTCACCATGATCATTGTGATCAGTGCAAATAGTGAAGTGGAAGCCGAGATATCCTAGATCTAGTTTATTGATCTACAAACTCAGAATGTAGGTTGAGCTTCTCAGACATGTGAACAACTCCTGTGTCCTCCCGGAATGTGGATGTAGCTGCCTCCCCTTGATGTCACACAGCATTTGTGATGAGGGCTAAGTGTTACTACAATTTATCAAAGAAAGTTTGTCCTGTAAAACACAATATTGACCCACTTGCCACTTTCAAAGGTGTTATTCAGTTGAGTTTCTTTAAAGTAACAGCTTTTTGTACCTGCATAGAAACAGCCAGAATGACAAATAATTCTATCTCCTGTGATCACTTCTATTCTACCATCTAATTTTAGTTGCCAAAAATTGGAAGCGCCTGATAAATAACAGGAAAAGTAAATTGTGGCTTGTAGTTCATTTGTGGTTTTCATAAAGTTTCCATATCTATCAAAACTTTCTACTTTTCTTGTTTATTTCCATAAATACATTATAGGTTAAAAATTTAATCATGGAACTGCTAAATAAAGAAAAAATAACCAAGAAAGAAAACAAACAAAGCCAAAACCATCCTTATATTTCCCTATTTTGATATCATTCCAACTTCAGGCAAAAGATAGTGTAGTTTGTATCTGTTTTAATAAGCATCCATAATGTTGCCATGTAAATATTATGTCTGTGATTTCCATAATCCTGATACATTATGTATTCTGTTTTCTATAGGAAAATTCATAAAAAAGTGACTCTATCCAAAATCAAATTTGGTTGAGTAGCCTGCCAACATCAGTTATTACTTTCCTCTCCAGTGAAAGAAGCTGTCAAATACTTTCTCCACTAACTCAAGATCACCTCGAAGCAATTTCTAGTAGGGTGTCTCAAATTATATGAATGTGTTAGATGCATGATCTCTGGCCAGGGGAAAATTGCATAAACCACAGAATCGTTTATTTACTAAATTATTTTTGTGCCCCTCCACGTGCCAGACACTGTTGCAGGGCATACAGCGGGTTCACAACAGACAAAGTCCTGGTTCTCATGTCATTTACCAGTGATAAAACACAAAACAAAACAAAACAAAACAAAACAAAACAAAAACAAAAAAACTACTTAAGTGACAAAAATACCATGTTATGTTAATATCATGAAGCACAATGAACTAGATTAAATTGGAAAGAGTGATGAGGCTACATTATTAAATAAAAGTGGTAGGGAAAACCTCTCTGAGAAGGCAGCATTTGCCCAAAGTAAAGTAAATCTCAACCACAGAGAAAGCAAGAGGAAGTCTGCGACAGGGATGCACATGATGGGCTAGCACAACAGAAGAGTGTTCCTTGGTGCTGCTGTCTTTGAGGGTCCTCAGATAGTCACACATTGGAATAAATGGAATAAGGCCCTTGGAGTGGTTATGACATCGTGTCCAGACATACCGGTAAATTAGTGTGGAGACAAGTTGGGGTCCAAAAAGTACTGGTTCAGCCGCACCTCTCCTTTACAAACTCAGCTCTGAAAAATATGTTGGTTGGGAAGTAAGAGCTGCATTCTATGGGCCACTGGCCTGCTAGTGAATCCAGGCTTTCATCCCTCCTTCAAAATACCTCCAATATAAATACAGGTAGATAAGTCTTTATATGGTAGCAGGGGAATTGCAGAAGGAAGCTTTGCCTTTGAAGGCAGCTTGGCTTCTAGCATGTCCCCTGAGCAGCTTGAGCCCAAAGGCAGTTGACTCCTTGCACGCTCAGGTTTCACCAGGGGTGGCTCAGAAGAGGTGAGGTTCCTGGGATGCGACCTTCGCATTCAGGAATTCAGTATTTTCCTTCAGAAATCAGGACGTTCCTGTGTAGTTATCTGGTGCCTTTAATGAATTGCTCCATTTCTGGAATCCGAAGATGCTGATCAGCCATCGTGTGCCATCAGGACAGCACGCACTGGATGTGCTTAATACCACCTTGTGTGCTGGAATGGTTGGAATGACATAATTTATACCATCACGATCAGTATGTGTAGCCTTGCTCCAAATTTGTTCATTATGCATCCTGTGTAGTATCGTTCTCATTAAAAAAGAAAAAAATGTATGGCAGATTTATAATAATATATGCCGGATTGTCAAATACATTCCTGACTGAAAATAATTTCCATTTTGGCTAGACAGTGATAAGAACCAACTATTCTCCTTAAAATTTCAAGCATGATTATTGAACAAATTGCCTGTAAGTCAGCTTATTAAATGAAAAACTCTGGACATTAAATTCAACAGAGTTTAATTAAGAAAGAAACAATACAAGAACCTGGTAGTCCTTGCACCAGAATCGGTTCAGAGTGACTCTGCTGGACCACGCGGGCAGGTTGTATTTATAGTCAGAAAACAGAAATGACATCAGTAAGTAGAAGGGAGGTAGAGCCAGCCCAATAGGTTATAGTTCTTGCGTATTTTATTTAAAAATGATTTAAAGAGTTGGCCACATGTAATTGGCTAAGATTGTTTTAAGAGTAAATTAACGTCTGTTTACACATCAAGGTAGGTTACAAGTTTAAAACCAAATTTAAAATATGTATGGAGGTGAGTGTTACATCAATATTAATTCAATTTAACAAATTCTGTCTCCATAATATATTTCTGTTCTATTCTCTGTCTCCTTCTGTGCTTGGCACTTCAACATATACTCTTAAGGCTACACAAATCTGTCCTTGTTCGTTCACGTCAATAGGCAAGTGGGATCATATCAAATTAAAAAAAAATCTTCACAGCAAAGGAAATAAGCAACAAAATGAAGAGAGAACCTACAGAATGGGAAATTTTCCAGTTATTCCTTGGACAGATAACTAATATCTAGAATATGAAAAGAATTTTAAAAAATTAGACCTCCGAGAAAAATGAATAAAAAATGAGCAACTGAAATGCATAGACATTTCTCACAGGATGAAGCACACATGACCAACAAATATGTCAAAAGTGTTCAGCATCTCTGGCCACTTGAGCGATGCAAATTAAAACAACACTGAGATTGTATCTTACTTCAGAAAGAATGGCCATCACTAAGAAATCAAATATCAAATGCTAGTGAGACCGCAGGGAAAAAGGAACACTTCTATAGTTTTGGTGGGAATGTAGATTAGTACGCCCACTATGTAAACAGTATGGAGATTCCTCAAAAAACAAAAAGTAGAAACTCGATTTGACCCAAGTCTTCCCTTTCTAGGTAGCTTCCTGAAAAAGATAGATCATATTACAGTGATACATACAGACTCATGTTGATAGGAACCCAATTCCACAACTTGTAAGAGCTAAATACTGAAAGTAATCTACATGCCCATGAACAGATGATAAAGAAAAAGTATCTGTACACAGTAGAGTATTAGTCTGCCATAAGGCAGCATAGGAAATGAGTCATTTTCAGGCAAATGAGTGCACCTTGAGACCATCATGTTAGGTGAAATAAATCAGACACACAAGCTTAAATATCAGATGATTTCTTTTATATGAGAAACCCAAGATATAAATGAATTAAGGAGTAAAATAAAAGATAACATGAAACAAGGAGATAGGTCTTCTGCAAAAGGGAAGGAGACTTTAAGAGGTAAAAGGAGGAAGAAGGTAGGGAAAGGGGAGTAGATGAAAAATCAGGATTATTATTTACATGTAAAATGTACATGTACCACACATATAAGGCACATTCATCTGCCTTACAAAGAATGTAATAATTATGTACTAAAAACATGTACTAGTACAAATAAAAATGAAAGAAAATGATACTACATGTGTGGTAATACCTAGAAGCCATTCCTGCCTTGGGTTGATGAGCACCAATCCAGCTACATAGAAAATAGATGCCAACCAAGTAAACCAGCATACCCAGATTATGCCAACCCAGCCAATTAGTGTAATCTTAACTTCTCACTTGTGTTCTAGTTAGCATGATATCCATTTCAACGCTGTGTGGTGTCAGGGAAATATAACCAAGGGAAGTTCCAAGGGAAAAAGGAAAGCTGTCTAAACTTCTGTTGTTAAAACGCCATTCATACTGATGAAGCTCCTGCCCATGTGAATCCATGTCTGGGGGCTCTCTTACGGTGTTGGAACAGACTCGTGCAAGGAAAGGGCCCTGAAGCTTTAGCTTTGATGATTTCTTGATACACTGTCTCTGGCCAGCTTGAAAAACAGTTTTCTTCACTGAGTGTGATGATAAAGAATGAATCTGCTCACTTTTTAAATTCTACTACCACAGATAAAGTACAGCCCTGGAACTAGAATAGTCACTAGCATAGAAACTTTATCCAGCTGTGAGATTCATGCCATTGAACCCTGCTTTTCCCTAGTGGCCAGGTACATCCAGGCATTCACTGCATTCTTTTACTAGCATAGGCTAAAAAGCTATATTCTTCAATTTTATTAAACACAGACGAATACATCAGAACCTGGGGATAGGTAAGGAGATTTAGCTGGACTTGCTGAGGATTTCTGTCTACTAACAGCAGTAAAGACACTATTCCTGTATTTTGGTATTAAAATACTCTTTGTGTAATCCTAAATATGAAAAAAACTACTTTTGCAAAGAGATATTAAAATGCTGGATTATTCCTTTAAAATGCCTTATTATATGAGGATAATAGTCTTCTGAGCTGTGGCATTCAAATAAGATATCAGAGAGTTAATTAGAAAGAAGGAACACTGGAGTATGATTTTACCTCTATAATCTCCTTTTAAAATTTGTTTTTATTAGGGAGCTATTATATCCAGTGCTGCATCCAATGAAAGGAACACAATTTATGAAGAAAAACTATGAAAAGATGTGCTTTTGAGATCACCTCTAGTAAGTGTTCACAACAACCCTGCAAGATGGGTATACATATTGCATATGAGAAAACTAAGGATATGTTTAAATGAACAACCTGTCCAACCCGAATGAACCCAAGGGTATGTAGAGGCTGAAACAGGATTCCAAGCTAAAGCTATGCTGCTTATTACATGTCTATACTTTCTTATATACCATATTGCAAAATCTGAGATAATCTGCCATGAAAAATTGCAAAATATAAAACAATGTCCACTTAAGAAATGGTATGAATAGCAGATGAGTTACAAACCACAAAATGACAGGAGATATTGCACACCACATCCTATAATCATAATTCATCACAAATTTGTCCCAAGATCTCAGATTTCAAATAGCAATCTGAACTTGTTTACTTCAAATCCCATGGGAAATTTTTTTAATAGCTATCTTCCATACTTCTCTGCATTTAGGTTAAATGTCTGGGATATTAGAGATAATATTTTATATATAAACAATTCAGTCAACTTGATACCTATATATGACTTCTAGATGTCTTGTTTTTTATTTAAAAAAGAAACATGGATGACAATATTATGGTTATTCATGATGAGTGGAGATATGAGTGGCTTTCTTCCTATTAATGAAACAGTGACATAAAAATGACATGTATATTGAAAAAATTGATGCACAGTCCATCATGCATCCAATGGGGTTATAGAACATCGCTTTGAGTTTTGAAAAGCCTGCTCTGGTTAAATTGAAGAGGTAGTCTTTTACAATGCAGCCTTACTTTTCTCAATTACATCTTGGCTATTCAATGGTTTCAGTATTTTTAAGAGCATGCAGGTACACTGTTTCCTGAACATCGAATGGGTCTGATGAAACATAAGAATGATAGCTTCCAGACGGTCACTTCCAGCATTTTACCTGAAGCTGCTTGTGTGAATATTCCTGACATAGAGTGAAAGACACTTTTCTCAGCCCCTGAAAAATGCTTATTTCCCCGTTAGTTAGCTGAATACATCACTGAAGGCCACCACCATAATCAACCAAAATCTCCAAGTAAAAATCCAGACCTAACAAATACTTCATTCTACCCACAAATTTTCACGCTAACATGCTATTTTATTAAGTGCCTGGACAGATATTTATTATATGAAGGCCAAGCCATAAGCCACTACGAATCTTGCTGAAATATGGTTACATAATCACATTTTAAAACTATATGTACTATAAAAGCAAAAGAATGTGTATCAGGTTAACCAAGTCAGTTTTATGTTTCAGCAGTTCATAATGTTTTGAAAAGATAAGTTTATCCCACTCATTCAAAAGAAATGAAGGACTGGTAGTTATGTAAATGTATATCTGTATCTTAGTTATCTTTCCTTTTCTTGGGGATATTTTAGAAGACTGATTAAATACTAGTTCCATTAACTTTTTATAGCTATGATTTTAAAAAAATTGCCCAATAATTCTTTACCCTCATTGTTTACAGATCCTTAATGACTTTATCAGGAGTTTTCTTAGGCATTGAAAATGGAAATCTTTCCAAATATATTTTCCTTCAGCATTAAGCATTTGCTTGTTGCAATTTAGCTTCAGGACAAATCGTTACATCAAGCCTGCCAGAAAATATTAATTTAAATTTTTAATTGCAAATCACATCGTGTCTGTTAGGTATCTGACACAATGCTAGGCACTTTCTTTGAGGGTGGGAGGTTGTGCTGGGGATTGAACTCAGGGCCTTGTGCTTGCTGGGTAAGGGCTCTGTCACTGAGCTAAGTCTCCAAAGTGCTAGGCACTTTCGCATACAGTTGGTGTTTTAATACCTAGTCATCTAAGTTATATATTGCAGAGGAGACAAATATAATTCATAGAGATTAAAAGATCCCTTTCAAATTCATATAATCGTTAAAGGTACAAATCAGAATTCAAACTTTTTTTTGTTTTAAAATTAGTCTTTTTATGATTAATGTCAAGAGTTGGCAATACTATTGTTTTATGGTTAAGAATATACCTTGGAATCAAAATACTTTAGTTGAAATTTCTGCTTTGTCAGTTACTAGCTGTGTGATTTTGGGAAATTTTGTTAGACTTTCTCTCAATTTTCTTAACTAGTAAGTAGGACCAAAGTAATTAGTTCTTAACGTCGTTGCGAGGTCAGATGAATACAAATCAGTTATGTTGAAGTCGTTGCTGCATCATAACTATCGCGGGTCTAGACTCATTGACCAAATTACTTTCTTAATATCTTCACTGGATGTTTCAAAGTCACCCCTTAGTGAGAAAGAGAAAAGACGAAGCGTAAAAACAAATCAGAGGTGCCATTCTATGACTACGATGGGTCAGACAAAAACACTTTTGCCATTTTGTGGTTATGTCTGAGTACAAACGAAAGAAGAAAGTTGTCAAACTGTAAAAAAGAATCCAATATCCCAATATCCTATAAGTACGAATCATTATTTCTTTACCAATTTAGCTTTACTACATTCTTCCTGCCTTCTAAGTGAGAATGATTAAGACCCTCCATCAGAATTATCCCCTCTGAGAAGCAGCATGCAATTCAGAACCAAATTCAGTTTTCTTGCATTTTCCGCATGTCACATAACCCAAGTCCAAATCTTATAAATCTTTCCTCACATGGTCTTATTTAGATGGTGCACAGCACTCCATAGTATGTGTTCTCCTTCACTGCAGTGAGTCAATGTACCCAACTTTATTAACTACACATTTGCTCTCTCCTGGTGGTTTATGGCTACAGGGTACTGCCGACATAGCAAATATCCCCGTGATCCACCCCAGACCTTAGCTCTGTCCTTCGATGTAATGTAAGCAGACTAGCCATCTATGAGTCATCGCCAACCCTTCTAATCTTTTTATTTCCTAATCTGTGATTTTCACTGTAATACTATTTAAATTACTATCACATCTTATTTGGACAAATTATATAGAACTTCGAAATTTTCTCGTTGTCCCTTTCATCTTAACCACAGAGATTTTTCTAAAAAACCAATAATATCATGAATTGCCTGGGCTTATTATTTTTCAATTGCTTTCAATGAGCTTATGATTAAGAGCAAATTCCTTAACATGGCCTACAATGGAGAAATACTGTAAATTTTATTTGCCTTTGAGCCACTTGATTTATGGCTGATTGTCATAGGCAAAATAATAGCACCAAATTTCACTGTCAGAAGTACAACAGCTTGGACAATAAGTTGTACAGCCACCATATTCACAGGAACCTATATTATCTGTTTCATGCACACAGCTTCAGTTTTCAACTTCTCTCTCTCTCTTTCTCTGTATCTCTCTGTATTTCTCTGTGTCTCTCTTTCTCTCTCCCTCCCTCCACCTAGACCTTTTAAAATTTTGCTTTCATTTTTATGTCTTTAACATGATCTCTCTATTATTAGACTTGTTCCCTCTTCTCTCTTTTTAGCTAATCCATTTTCATCCTTTAAATCTTAGCTCAAGGAGAAGGGAAAGTAAGAATCAAGATGTGCTGTGTACATGTACTGACTCCCCATTGTGAATATAATTATTATGTACTACAAAAAACCAAAAAGAAAAACAAAATGAAACAAAACAACAAAAACATGTATTAATAAAAAAGCAAAAGCTTAAAAATAGAACCTCAGTTCAAATCTCAGTTCCTAAGAAAAACATTTTCTG